>JAHWFO010104987.1:1600188-1652074 GCA_023313115.1 Rhysida immarginata
ATATATTTTGTTTGCGTATTTGTTCAGGTTAACACAGGTAAAAGCGTTTCAAAAAAGGTAGCATTAAGGAACAGGTTGTGCGCCATATTTGTCAATGCATGTAGCATTGCCTTTTTTATTGTTTTGTTTTTTAACTATTAAATATCAAATTAGCTCAAATCATTGTTGATGTTCATTTGAAAGCATTTTAATTGTTGATTTGTTGATGTTCATTTGAAAGCACTAGAAAACCGTATAACAAATATGTGCAGGAACTTGATGAAGATACTCTGCAGCTTTTGAAAGTCAACGAACTGATTTCAGAACCTGAAGGTCCCCAAGTATCATAGAGTACCTTTAATGTACCATTATTCCATAGTAACAACTGCTTAAAAATTCTTATTAACCAACTATTCAAAATATTTCTATAATTAGTAGGTAAGCATTTAAATATTTTTTGTCGTTTTCTAAGCTATTTTAAGGTATTTTCATACACTTTGAAAGTAATAATTTTAATTAAAAATAAAATAAATACCAATTTTGAAGTTTTTGATTTTTATTTATTTTTTAAAAATTTTGTATTACAAAAAATTCTAACAAAAGGCAATTCATTGGTAGCGTCTTATACTACTTTATGTTTGTGCAAAATTTTAACACTCTTTCTTTAGTAACAAAAAAGTTATCGATTTTTGGTCCGAAACAGACCTTAACTTTCCACAGTGGGACGAGGGAGGGGGGGAGACGCAGAGATAGGGAGGGACAATTTAGCGTAAATATAAATATTATCAGATACCTTTAGATGTCCTTTAAATATTATTTTGAGAAATTTTCAAAGTTATCATTGCGGTGAAATGAATCGGGAGTGTCAGAAATGTCATGCAAAGCATTTTGGATATTTATTGTGTTATCTATTTTTCATTCTTCAAAGTTTATTAACAAGCAAGATTGAGGCAGAACAATAACACATATATTTTTTTTTCTCAGAAATGTTATCGAATTTCGATCATTGGGGGATCCTAATAAATGTATAATTGTATTTCTGCTTCACTGTTAAAGCTCCTCCTTGGAATGTTTACAAGATTTTATTATTAGTAGTACTGTATTCTTATGCTTGTAGTTACGTGAATCAAACGGAAAGCTCGGCGCCAAGAACAGCTGAAGAACGCATGAGAGCGTAGACGAACTGAAGAAGCAATTCCCAACAAAAATAAATAAAACGGAAGCTAAAAAGTCTACAGGACGCGTACGAAATTCTCGAGCTCGTAAACGACAGCAGTTGGAATCAAATCCGCCATATACATCTGCATAAAGCCAAAACACGCAAAAAATACCGTGAATATACCAAGCGGTGATGAACAGTGTTATTTGCGCAGTCGGTTGTTTGGTGTTGCCTTTTTTTTCGAATTTTTTAAAATTTAACTAAAGATTCGGATAGACCACCAAACGTAGAATAGGAATGTTTCTAAGACCGACCCTCCACCTCTTTGGCTTCATCGATTAAGTTGAATTTAAAGTTTGAATAAAACAATCACTGAGCTTCGATTTTTACGGATATTCTTCGCTCCGCAACAACCAAATGTTTTATGCAAATTATTTATTATTTAAAAAATTCCTTAACTTTGAAATTTTAAATTCAGTTTTATCGATGAAGGCAAAGAGATGGAGGGTCGGTGTGCGGTATTAAAATGTGGTGGATGCGGGTAGCGTAAAGCTCAGTAGCTTATCCCTATAGGCTTTTCTCGAAAGGTGGTAAATGCGGAGATATGGGGAAGAAAGGTATTCAGTAGAGGAGCGGAGCGGGGTACATCAAGACGATGATCAAAGAGAATGCTTTCTTACAAGCGGGGTACATCAAGAAGATGTACGAGCGGGGTGCAAATAAGGTGCAATGATAAGCAGTTTACTTTGCGACTTTACTGCCTAAAGAAAAAAGAACAACAAAAAAGGCAAAATAATAACGTAAACAACAAAAACCTTATACTATGGCAACAAGGCACGAGAGATAAGCAGTGGCCATTGTTACCCGTAACAATGTCTAAAATACGAGCTTCTGGCGTTAACATTCTCCCCCGGCTTGAAAGGGGCTGGCTTTCAAAACTCATCATAAATACATGATTATGATGATAATGTGCATAAATCACTGCAACAATACAAAAACTTTGCTCTGAAGAGCGGAAAACGCACATTGGAAAACCAAAGCAGAGTAACTTACTGCTAAGCGCAGTAAAGTTAAGCAAAAAAACAAGAACAAAGCAGAATAGATTACTGCTCTGTGCGAAAAAACATAACAAGTTGTCTCAAGTTTTATTGTAACCTGCAACATTAACAACGATGGCTACGATTGCGAACGACGAAAGACAAACTTCGAAGCATGAAGACTTTGGAACTGCAACCTCGAAGGAAGATAATTGCAGTTGCAAATGAGAAAAACATCAAATGAATTACAATCTCGAACAACGACCACTGTAGTTACGAGCGAGAAAAAAGCAGACATGGAGATACCAATGACTACGTAAGACTGCAATCACAATGACGACTTCAGTGCGAATTAACGAAAAAAGCAGACATCTAAATACGATGATTGCAAAAGACTGCAGTTTCAGAATACGAAGATTGCAGTTGTGAGCGAGCGAATGCAGACATCGAAGTAAGATGTTGGAATTTATATATTTATATTTTATATTTTGTTATTTTTTTTTTATTAATTAATTGGATCCAATACGTTCATCCAGGGCCTGTATGGCCAGAGGCCGACGAGTTGGGTTCCTGGATGGACCTGGATTCACGACTGCTGTATGATAGTCGCAGCAGCCGGGGGGGGGGGGTAAATATCTGCTATTACGGATGGTCACCCATCCAGTGACGAGCCATGCCTGATGTAACTTAACTTCACAGAAGTTGTGTTCAGTGAAAGCCCACTAGGCCACAGCCTCCCCCCCGAGAATTCGATCAGCTTTAACGGTATACAGAGATTTATGTACCCTATTATTCCTCCAAAATTCATTATTCTAGGCGTTGCAGAACTTGAGATATTAACTTGTTGATCTTGGTGGCGGCATTTTTACTTCTGTTCATATCTCAGTTAGCGTTCAATTTCGGACCCACATTGTATTAAAAGAAAATGTTCATTCTGGTCACCTCTGTCATTGCTTACAGTTATACACACTTTTTCAGAATCACCCTGTATATTTCTCTAAAGCTTTTGTAACAACTTTAACATTTAGAATAATACATTTTAGTGTTATTAGATCATAAACCAGGGTTCGCGCTTACTCGCAATTTACGCGTCAAATGGGAATTTTTGCTAAATTGACTTCTTAAATTTTGAATATCATCGCCCCATATCCTTCTCACCATATGTTAGCCTCAATTCATTTTGTCACATGAGGTCTTGTTTAAATTTCTAATTAACTATAGCAGCAACTATAGAGATTGTGGATGCATGTAAAAATATGGGAGTTAAAAAGAATTCAAAATTTGACTCGCATCTTGTGAAATTTGACTCGCACTTTTCAGGCTTGGGAGTCAAATTGACTCGTAGATTTTTTGTGCTAGCGCGAACGCTGATAAACTTGTATTTGTATAAAATACTTTGATTTTTCAATGATTGTGCTTTTAATCATTATTAGTAACTAATCCTTTTCACTGATTACATCATCCAATATTTTTCACTGACTATTATCATGCATTTGAAATTTCACTTCGGTCGGGTGACCCGTGACACACAAGTTTTTTTTCTCCATCGTTTAAATTTTTATGCAGCTTTTCACCAGTACAGCTGCTATAAGGAAACACGCGCTGGCGACCAGAAAAGATGCTGCGTTAATGATATGACCATCCCGATTCCCGGATTCAATCCGGTGTGACTTCTTGTGGGGGTTAGTCACAGGCATTGTGTTTGTGTCTCCATTCCCTGGTAATCGACTGGATTTTCGCTGGGGGGTCATACCATTAATGCAGTATCTTCTTTTCCTTTGCGGCCTATCCTGAACGCTATATTTGCTACTACTACCTCCTAACGGCAAACTAGGGCAACTATGCGCGCGGGATTTTCTTTTTTAAAACTTGGAAAATGTACCTCTCTATGGCCGTAAAATTTACTATGATCCATTGCTTAGTTTATTTGTTATGAATTTTGGAAATGTTTCACAGACTTATGAATAAACATGTATTGAAACCTTTTTCATATTTTCAATTTCTAAGAATTCTTCAAAAAAATCTAGAAAGAAAAAATTTATAATCTTATAAATTTATGAAAAAAAATGGCAACAGTTCTTTTTATCAGTTCTGTAAATATCTTATGTCATTAGAGGTACGATCGAAATCCTTAGTAAATATTTACTGAAAGCCTTAACCTGAAGAAGTTTACCTCGATTCTCTTCAAGGAGGCGGAAGGCGCGGATTTCACGTCAATCCCGCTTTACCGTGGATGACATCTATGTAAAGCAAGGAAGTGGGGAAATACAGACTGTGCGATGCACATTGAAAGGGACTAACAGAAAGAAAAATGCATCCACGCTATCGTGTGGAAACAAACTATTTAGAGAAACTTATTCCAATAATTGAAAAAGCAATAAAAGAAAGCAAAAATTCCGCGACCTGAATCGAATCAGAGACCACTTTTCTCCGTTAGTTGTTACAACGCTATCATAAACAATTTGGAGAATAAAAGAGACAAATTACCATAAAAAATGGAATATAACTAGAGCAATATGGGATATTTTAATACAAAGCCGACGCGCTTCGACAACCTTCATTCTCACAGGCATAAAGTATACAAAGTGAAGAAAGGCAACAAGGAATAAAGAAAAGAGTCCACCAATCGGAGTCCATCCCACGGGAAGATGGGGAAGGAAGAGGATTCCGATTGGTGGATTACAACATTGGAAAAAGTAACAACAGCAAACGCAGAAATACAAAATGGCGGATTACAAAATACCATGAATCGCATTAAGAAAAACGCCGAAATCGGATTGTAATTGATTATTTAACAGTTGTTGGGGGCGGGGATTAAAGTTATGGTTGAAAATTTTGAACGTATTCTAATTTATGCAAGTCATTAGAGAAATGTAAAATATTCATTTTTTTTTAATGTACGAGGGTTATTCGTAAAGTAAGGTCCGTTTTGCAATAAAAACAAAACTACTATATTTTCAAAATTTTTTCTTTACCAAATTGTATGTACCTTTAACTATTTTTCCACATAGTTTCCAAGTTTATTTAAGCACTTGTCATAGCGCTCAATGTACTTCCGCATGATCACTTCACAGAAGCTGCCGCCGGTGAAGAAAGTCACGCAGTTTTCACTTGTTCATCGTCATCGAAATGCAGGCTGCCGATGATCTCCTTTAGATCCTGGAACAGGTGGTAGCCACTGGACGCGAGGTCCGGGCTATAAGGCGGGTGGTCAAGTTGGTCGCAAACAAAAGATCTGATTAGTTGGGAACGACTTGACCACCTGTTTTACAGTCGGGAACGACTTATTCTGGTAAAGAAATAATTTTGAAAATATATTTAGTAGTTTTGTTTTTACTGCAAAACGGACCTTACTTTACGAATAACCCTTGTACGAAAAGATTTGTTGGCGGCTTGTTGCGATTTTTTGATAATAGAGGAAGTAACATAGTTGGGGAACATACACTGCTGGCAAAAAAAAAATGTACCACCTAGAAGGAATAGGTCGATTTATTTGAAATTTTGCACACATGTAGCATTGGTGGCATAAAAGAAATGATTCAAATTGAAAGACAATACGTCCAGAAGAACCTTGTACAGGGTGGTTCCCATGCCCCAATAGACCATATTAGTAGGTCGTATAACCGCAGCGAGCTTCAATGCAGGCCTCGACTCCTGCTTGCATACGCTCAAAGATGTTGGATGTCGTCTTGGGGTAGGTTGTTGCAACCCTCTTGTACATACTGGTGCAATTTTTGAAGCTGGTGTGAAGCGACGATGAATTTACGTCCCATCATGTCCCACACATGCTCAATAACGACAAGTCTGCAGATCGTGCTGGCTAGGGAAATAGTGCCAGATGCTGTAAAGCCTGCAAGCTAACAGGGTCAGTGTGTGGGCGGACGTTATCCTGCTGGAAAAACATGTTACCCTCCTGTTGTTAGAAGGACAGAAGAACAGGTTCCACAATCTGCTGGACCTACCGAATGCTGTTCAATGTTCCATCCACAAACACTAAGGGTAATCGCGAGATGTGACTGATCGCACCCCACACCATTACGCTAGGGACTGGACCTAAGTGCCGTAGACAGATGCACTGTCGAAGATGGCGCTCTGTTGCTCTTCGCCGCACACAGAAGAGGGAATCTGGCTAGAGGGATCCATGCCACGAAGTCCTGCAAATGGTTATCAATGATCCGTCTTGACAAAGCTGGTGTCACTCTGGCCATTATCTCTGCTGTGGATGCCGTACGGTTGCTCAAAGTTTCTCGTACGATTCGACGGTCTGGGGTGAGTCAGTAATGCGTAAGCGTCCAGAACCAGGTCTACGTGAGTGCGTTCCATCCGTAAACCACTGCTGACAACATCGAACCACCACAGAAACATGATGAACGATCTGCGCCGCGATTCGCCGATGAGACCATCCGGCCTGTCGAAGTCCAACACAATCCGATCCCTGTCAAACTCCGTCAAACCTACAGTCAACTGTTCTAGTACAATGTATATACCAAACTGACGATTTCATGCAACTGGTCGGAACAATTCTTCTCCAGGAGGGGCATGGAAGCCACCCTGTACAACGTTCTTCTAGACGTACTGTCTTGCAATTTGAATCATTTCTTGTATGCCACCAATGAAAAATTTCAAATAAATCGACCTATTCCTTCTAGGGTTGCATTTTTTTGGCTAGCATTATATTATGAGCGGCCAGGTGCTTGATTAACAATAACTTTTCATCCAAATGGGAACCTCAAAGGGTAACTTTTTATGAATTTTTTACGGACGCCAAAGAAGAACTGAAAAACACAATTGCGTAGGGAAATAGCGGCAACTCCGCAAGATGTGAAGATATGGTCCAAATGTGCTGTGCGGAATTTCAGTGACAGATTGCGAAAGTGCGTCGCAAAAACGGTCCTGATTTGTATGATGCTGTTTTTAAAAAGTAGACTTTTTTATCTAGGTTTTTATCTTTATGATTCATAAATGGAAGTTCATTTGCTGTAAATAAACAAAATAAAATTTTGTTTTCTATCAAATTATAACCGTGTACTATGATTTCAAAAACCGTCAGATTTCTCTGCTGTACCCTGTATCATCTGATCATTCCATCTGGCTGTTGGTAACAGTGCGCACTAGGCTGCCAACTAATTATCCTGTCCACACATTTCAAAGACAAAAGAACACGAATCTCCGTCGATATACCGACTAAATGTCGGCTGATGTTTGTCAGAGCGCTATGCTTGCTTTTTCACGTTTATTCACGTTCGCCTACTGTGGACACTCTCTTGGTATATTCGATATATTCAATAAAATTTAACTTTCACTTAGTAATCATTATGAATATCGTTAAGAATGATCTAGTTTCTCGTCATATCCTATCGATATCGTAACCGCTAGAATGACTGCAAAGCACAGGAAAAATAAATTTGAAAACGTTAAACTTATTCTCGTGAAATCGTAGACCATACATACGAGTGAAATGAATAAGTAGATGTTTTTCAGCATTAGCATTCTAAATAAATCATAGCATTAAGCAGCCCTTAAAAAGCACGTTCGTTCCTGAGAAAGTGCACTCACTGTGAGCCGGCTGATGTACTGATAAGGTGAATTAAAAATGATCCAATTCATTCCTCCCCATGGCAATCCATAACGAATTTCATGAGGCCCATCGAATAACAGCTACAATAATAACAAATCTGCAAAAGTAAACACGACGTTTGAAGTAGAAACTACCGAGCAGCTCTTAAACATACACATTAGACCGTTAAAAAAAGCAAGAAAATTGCCATGACTAGGGGAACGGTGAAAGAGAGCCTAATGCTGATTGGTTTCGTGATTAACTGCAACTTGTCAACACTGGAACCCCGAACAACTTCTCTTGAAATTGTATCAGAGAAAGTAAAAAAAATATATATTTTTTTCCAATCCCAAAAGATTAGAAGAAATCCAAAATTATTCCCTTTTCATTCATCCCGTCTTCAAATTTCTAATGAGCAGCTTCAATGGCAGTTCATAAATGGTGGTTGGGAAGGAGGGAGGGGAAAAGTTCTCCACGTGGCAAATTAAGTAAATGAATTCACCGAAGATGTTTCAAATTAATCAAACATTTTTTAGTCATTGCTTCTTAATAAATAATGAAATCTTCAAATTGCCGTGTCGAGACTTCTCATCAAATCCACTTTTTAGTTGGATAATTTTCTTTTTCTTGTTGTCAGTCCCATTGGATAGTTCGGAAAGTGGAAATTTCCGGAGATTCTTGCCGACGTTTTCTATTCAAAGAGGTTTTTTTTTTGTTTTTTTTTAATGATTTCTTTTCGTTCTCTTTTCTAATTATCGTTCTAACACACAGAGATTTATCAAGGAAACCGGTTCAGCAAACACTACAATTTCACACATAAGAAAAGAATGTTTTTTTTAAAGTTCAGGGGAGTTCATTTTACACTGGGCATTTTCATTCTGACCTCTCACGGGGAAGGGGGGGGGGGCACTCCCAAAAATGGAGTAATTACCAAATTTAACTTTTTATAAAGGGAGAAGGGCTATTATAAATTAATTGCTAAACGCTAAAGAACCAAATTTACAAAATTCAACTTGTCCCGCGGTAAAAATATTTCTATATTTAAGTCTTAACAGAACGTCCCATAGCATCCCATAGGTTTTCTATAGGTGCAAGTTTTTTTTTTGTTTTTTTTTTGACGATGAGTATATCTACTCTTCATTAATCGTTGAAGTGTCTGCTTTCGTTTTCCATCCGTCCATCCTCAAAACTCTTGATTGGTGGATTAACAATGGAGGTTTCGGCCATTGTATTCTAGACCGTGCTTGTAATTAATGTTATATAAAATCTAATAATAATGTTATATAAACAATTGTCAACAGAACTTCTGTAAAACCGTCATTGTAAAAGCAATATAAAGCCATCCGCTTTGGTTGTTCATCCGATGTCGCTCTTTGCTTCCCAGTTTCTTCTGCTCGTCCTCCTATACTTTCAGCTTTCGTTTTATTACTTGGAAATTGAATAGGCCTAGGCGTATTCATGAAGGTCTGCTATGAGTTGCATGTTCTCATTTACCCAACTCATTTTCTGAAGTTAGTTGGATTGCTAGTTTAAATGACTAGCTTAAAATAATCTTATACTCCATCTCTCTATATCGGTATATTAACTCACGTGATTAAAGTGATCTTTTTGCAAACGTAAACAAATGCGACTAAAAAAAAAACCAAAAATCAAATTTGCTCCGCACCTGGGCACAACTGGCTTTGTGACGTTTTGAGCTTTGACCTTTCCTTGGAGTTGAAGATAAAGTTGGACTTTAGCTTTTCAAATTCCTTTACAGAAATAAAAAATAATAAAATCATTTTTTTCACATTTTGGAAGAAAAAAGGACAAAGTAAAAGAGGATGAAGGGAAGAAAGTTTAAGTCATGTGATATATTCTCTGTCCAACGAAAGTTTGACTGGGCGCATGTAATTAAATTTTCAATTTTATTTGTTAGACATTTCAATTTCATTTTCAATTTTCAAATTTTCAATTTCATTTGTTAATTTTACTTTGCAAGAATGTCTTAAAATTTGAAATCTGAAATTTAATTTAGCACGCCTAATCAAACTTAATGGAACCCATACATAATGGGTCAAGATTGGCGTAATATCTTCCTCCAATGGGGTCCTCCAATTATTAGTCAATGAATAATTTATGACGTCATTTTCAGCTAAGAATTGACATTCCATTGATGTTGATTTTATCGCAAGAAAACGCTAAACATGTAAACAGATAATTCCATTTCTCACAGGGCATCTTATCACCCAGGATCCGGATCGAGTTAGGTGCATGTAAACGTAGCGATAATTGCAATATAAAGAAAGGAAGAAAAAATTCCTTCTACCTGAACTCAAATTTTGAAATGTTTGAAGAATTCTCTTCTGTTTCTTAACTTCTCATTGAATATGAATTTTCATCAATTTATTTTATGATAAAGAAAGATTCCCAACTTGCGAACCAGGAAAATTTCTGCGAGCTGGATTCGAACCAGGAACCACGAATGTGACGCTCGACGCCTCTACCAACTGGGCAACTTGGTTGTCTTTAAGAAACTTAGTGACAGCATGGCTGTAACGTACCTGCGATTTCCCAGGTCGCAGATTTTTTACTTTCATTTTTGCAAATAATATCATTACCTGATGTTTGAAGAATTAGTTCCATTTCCTATTTATTATTTCTTCCCTTTTCTGCATTATAATTAAGGAGATAAAGGTCATTACAACTTCCTGCGGCCGAATTTATAAACCACAAAAAGAGAGAGCCACGTCCCTTATAACAACCATGTCGCCTAATGATCTTCGGTTTTCACGAAGATGGAAAATAATTCGCCGGAGGCGGAAGAAGCCAAAGAGAAGATAAATCCAAGTGAGTGGGTGACTAGATTACAGGGATTCAAGATCCACCCGCAGACTTCAGTGCTCTTCCTTATCTGTCAGACTGTAATCATAAATAACGGTTCCGTCTAAATTTATGGCAAAATTGCGGTAAATAATACTGTAATTTAAGCAAAAAAAAATTCAATTTTAAAAAATAATCAAAAAGAAAATTCGAAAGAACTACCTTGAAGCTGTATGTATATTTTCTAGATTCGAACCCACCTCGCTTTGGGTTCTTTACCTCTGTAGTTTTTTCCAAAAATCACAATCATTATCATAGAAATTGATCAGCCCAGCAAATTGGTTCACTCTAAATTTACGAAGCTTGTACCGCGATTCTCAACGCTTCTCGTTAACTTGTTTTTCAAAAAATTTTTTGAAACTCTGGGAAGAACTTCTAATAGAAAACATGGTTGGGTCAGGGGAAAAAAAATACAAACCACAAAACCAATTGAAAAATGGAAGGAAAAATTATTACCTATGTTTGGAGACAGCCTCCAGTTTATAATTATTATTATTAACAAAACCAAAAAAGTGATTTAATTTCGAATCTGCAATCCGAAGCACTGAACCATGATAATGTTTTTAAGTGCAACAAATACATAAATATTTAATACAGTACATACACCCTGTTATTTATTTATCAATGGACGAGTCTACAGAATCATGTACATCTGTAATATTGAGTAATTGCTTATGGTAACTGAAATATGAGATATAAGCACAGCTATAGGGAGAAATATCAAAACATAAACATTGAATATCCGCCATCTTTTGAGGGCATCGAGACCCATGGCTGCCATGGCTCTGAACTTATCCCATTGTTATACAATACATCCAAACACGCAACAACTCGTTACCATCGTTATACAATAACAAGTCGGGCAAAAACGGCGCACTTCGATGAGTAGCAGTATAAGATTGCCTTCCTCTTGCCCTCAAAAAATGGCAGCTGTACCCATCATTCAATGCGAAGATATTTTCCCCTATAGAGTCTCTCAGTATGTGACGTAAACACAGCAACTGTGTCCATTAATGGCTTAAAGTGCGTCTCTTTGCTCACGTCTGTGCTCACTTGAATGTGGGACCACAAACGCGGCAAATGCAAGCTTTTCGTAGTATCTAAAATCAGAAAACGAGTATAATTTGTACGATGCAAAATTTAAATTATTATATCACCCGTAACTCTCTTTTGGTTTCACAATGTCCGTCTGTCTCCTTCATATTTTTTCACGTAAAAAGTTGAAATTTAGAACGCAGCTTACCATTGGCATGTCCTCCTTCGCTATTTAATTTGGTTTAGATTGGCCCACTGAGATCGGAGTTACGGGCTTGGGACGTAGAGGGGACTAAAAGATGTACGTGTATTTAAGTATATAAAGGAGTGAAATTCGGTATGCAGGTTGCTCTAGGCAAGATTCACATTTCTATGAAGTTTGGGTCAGATTGTCAGATAAAAAGGTAAAAATAGATGATCTCAGGCCTCCAGGTAATTTCCTATACCCTCCTCGGAGGGATTAATTTCTTGTTGTTAACTGTCGAGAGGAAGGAATCTGTGGAAATATATTAAACACTTCGAAGCACATAGATTATACAGGGTGCTTTTGAATTGAGTACAGATTTTTTGGGAGATGACAGAAGAGGTCCTTAGAAGTATTTTTTGTCATATGAACATGGGGTCCCCGCAGCTCCGTTTACTTACAATACTGCATTGAACAATCAAATGACACCGGGACGCAGTGTGCGTTGGTAGGCCTAGATTATTTTATTTTTAACAATTAACACAAGCAATCTACTGTATGACTTTTACAGTAATTGTTCGAAATGACCGCCATTTGCTTCATAGCACAATTCGCAACGGCTTATCATGGATTGATGTACGCGTGGAAACAGTTGATTTGCACGGTCGCTGATGTCACCTGCTGCCGCGACAACACGAGCCGCCAAATTCTTCTTCGGTATCTACGGGTTCGGAGTACACCATTGATTTTATGCTTCCCCATAAAAAAAAATCCATTGGTGTGAGATCTGGCGATCTCGGTCGCCAAGCAACTGGTCCGCCACGACCAATCCAACGACCAGGATATGTCTCATTTAGGTAATCTCTAACTGCTCTTGTGTAATGCGAAGATGCGCCGTCCTGTTGAAACCACATCAAATAATCTAGGCCTACCAACGCACACTGCGTCCCGGTGTCATTTGATTGTTCAATGCAGTATTGTAAGTAAACGGAGCTGCGGGAATCCCATGTTCATATGACAAAAAATACTTCTAAGGACCTCTTCTATCATCTCCCAAAAAATCTGTACTCAATTCAAAAACACCCTGTATATTTGATGAAGGCTTCAAAAAGCATCAGAAGACCTAAATGAACATCTAATTGATTCTTCAATATTTTAAAATAAATGAAGTTCCAGATAAGTGTTCGTTCATTTCTTCAACGCGTACCTTTGTTGATTTCTGTCATTTATTTATTTATTTGAAACTAGCAGAGGCCCCGGCGTTGCCCGGGATAATTACACTTGTAGGTAAACAGAACAATCTCATGAAGTTAAATTATAATTCCAAATTGGTTAAATAATTCCAAATGATTGATTGAAGAGACTATCCATTCTAAGAAAAATCCGAAACCAGGAATTCTAGGTGAACACCGGGACTTTATTTAACCTCTTGTTGACTTGCCTCAGATTAAGATGATATCCGTCTTCAGATGGGACATTGGGTACAAGGAACATATTTTTTATTACGATTTTTTATGTGTATTTGTCTCATTTTTGCCAAATTTTTAATTGTTCCCTTGTAATTGTTTACATTTGTATTTTTATACACCTATGCGATGTTTCCACACAGGTCCTGTGTGACTTTCGGAACATCCAATGTTCTGATTTTATATAATAAATAAATAAATAAATAAATAAATAAATAAATAAAATAAAAATAAAAAAAATAAATATTGGTTAAGTAATTTGTTAACATGGATCTTATGGTTACTACAGTTTGGCAGTTTACAGTTTAATATTGTTGCTCTTGTTGATATAAGGAAAGGCCTTCTTTAGTATTGACTGGAGGATATAGGGAGGTTCCAATTTAAGTTAACGGATAACTCGGGTGTTACAGTTATTATTTATCCATTGAGAAATAAAGTGGGCTGGGTGGTCAGGATCATACAAGGCCCTGTATATAATTCTTTGAATTTGGCCAATTGTATTAGACCAGGAAGAGTTAATATATCATTCGCTTTGAATTATGGGGTAACGGAAGTGTAGCGGGGAATTGAAAAAGCCACTCATAATATGTTACTGTCGACTTCCTGCGTCAGCCATGTTTCCGTTAAAATTCCAAGGTCATTTTATGATCATTGAGCCAGATTTGGAGTTGGTCAATTTTATTCATCATGGATCTGAGATTTAGGTAGCCAATGCGGAACGTATGCTTGTCTGGAGATACGGTAGAGTTTTTAGTATGGAGGGTGACGTTAAATAGGCTTCGCGTTGACCTTTAGCCCGAAATAATCTGGTAAAAAGTTCAGGGTTACGGCCATGGTTTTCTCAGAGATAGACACCGTTGGGCCATTTAATGTCTTTGAATACATTACGATTAAGGTCCTGTCGCACTCTCACGAAAGAAAGGCGAGGGGCTATTTCACTTGAATTGTTCTTTCCGTTTCCGTAACACTTTTTGGGTATTTTTTGTATCACGCATTTTTCAGAATGATCTCCAGCCTAAAAACATCATCATGTTAAAAAAACTTTTGCAAACGGATTTCTATGTTAAATAAAGGATCCACGTACTTTATGTGTAGATAAAATTCTAAATTTTAATCGCATGACAGCAATTCGTTGTTGAAGACAATAAGCATGGCGGATTAGTCGCGTGTATTTTGATTAGTCGAGGCTACAATCCAAACCTTGAAAAAGAGAGAGAGAGACATGTGGAGAGAGAGAGGGAGGGAGGGAGGGAGGGAGGATAATTAGACCGCGAAGCCGTCTTGGTGCGGACATAGGGAAAAGAACGAAGCCCCTAAAAGATTGGAAACAGAGCCTATGGCGAGTCCATTGAGTGAGCTCGGTCCATTGAGGCCTTTCGTTTTGCTGTTGGTTTTCCTACGTTTCTACATTTATCGAGAATGAACCCACTTCATCCAAGAAGCCACATGACTCGCGAATATCCAAAACACATTCAATGCTTCAGACAACGAATCAAGTTTTAAACATCAGCTGGAAAGTGTTATGTTCTTAATCGAATATCTTTCATTCGAATTTTAAAAAAGCAACTCGGCTCTAGCCCTAAACGCTCATGGCACAATTATTACATGTACTGTATTCTTCTTCTTCTTCTTCTTCTTCTTCTTCTTATTATTATTATTATTATTATTATTATTATCTACCATCCACCCGCTACAAAAACAAATTATTACTCCAATTTGTTTGTGTATTCAAATATTGAGAATAATTAAAATTTAAATATTATAATTCTTGGAAAATAATTTAGCAAATAGCTATTATTTATTTGACTTTAACAATACTTTCAATATTGTTTTTGGTATTGTCGACAATTCAAAGTAATTAACACTAATTTACAACTTTGTTTCTCCAGAAGGGTTATTTTGGGGTCGCTAAATTCAAATTGATTGTCAAAAAAGTTCGATCACGTCATATTTTCAAAATATATATTTATTCATTCTCATTTTATAAGAAATAGACAAGCTTTTCACACATAAAAAACTAAAAATGTACCGCATTACTTATCTTTTTGTATAAATGTGAGTTTTTGTCCCCTAAGATATGCTCATCCCAAATCCACGGTATCGCTGCTCAACCTGCTATAAATCCTGATCTGATAAGTTGGAAACAATTTGACCAACCGCCTTACTGTCCGGAGCTCGCTTCCAGTGGCTACCATCTGTGGATATAAAGGATCTAAAGGAGTTCATCGGCAGCCTGCATTTCAGCGACGATGAATAAGTGAAAATGCGTGACTTTCTTCATCGACGGCGACTTCCATGAAGTGATCATGCGGAAGTTCGATGAGCGCTATGACAAGTGCTTTAATAAATTTGGAAACTATGTGGAATAAATAGTTAAAGAAAAAAATTTGAAAAAATATATAGTAGTTTTGTTTTTATTACAAAACGGACCTTACTTAAAAAACAGCCCTCGTATCACTTTCTAATGTGTAGTGATCATTCTTATTTCAGGATTTCGTAAAACTGGCATGTACCATTTGATTGCAATGTCTTCACAGATGATAACTTTGCGTGCAGTTCTGTGATAGACTGACCAGTGCCTGATCCATAGGCATTAATAAGCAATGGAGCCAATGCTGGAAGAGAAACTTCAACTGCCACAATTGGACCAATGTCATCCAACTCATATAGTTCTGCTCCTACCGTGGTCCTTAGCAAATCTGATACAAATTCTAATTGTTGCAGTCAGGCCAGTATCATCCACCTCAACCAGTTTTGTCAGTTTCATCAGTCCTTCCATCTTTCGTGGTTATACCATAGCAGGTTCCAGAAAGCCAACTAACAGGGAGCGTCAGAGAGGTAAAAGCAGAATAGCTACAGATATGTCTGAAAAGCAAGAACTAGAAGAGCAGCATAAAAAGAGGAAGAAACCTGTTCAGCAGAAAAGAAAGAAGAAACACTAGAAAAGTAAACTCCAACTGCAGGGAGATTGCAAAACGGACCTTACTAGAAAAGTAAACTCCAACAGCGATGAAGATGACATTGCTGATAAAACCTCTGATTCTTCCGCAGCCAACTGTTACTGGAAGAACAAGAAGGCAGCAAGGCCACATCTCTTTTTCAGTTAATTTTGGAAACATGGCAGTGAATTAATGGAATTATGGACTTGTTTTAGTGTGCCTTATGGCATATTTCCGTGTACCCCATATATGGGCCACACTGAAACAGTAAACATACCTATAATTTCCGCAATTCCAGTAAACTGTGTATATACATAAGATGGAATTAATATTTACCATAGTGTATTTAAGGTTTGTATCAGCCTATTAAATATTTTGTTTTTACTTCTTTAAAAAAATCAACAACAAATTTCTGATTCATTATACCCCATCCTCCCCTATCTGATGCTGTTTTGTCAGAATTTTGCGGCTGACGAATTCTTCTGATGTTTTGTCGTCAATTGTAATGGAACGATTTTACCGAATTAGACTGATCACGGCTTCTAAGTTTTTCGGCGTCACATCTGTCTTTCTTCTTTCGCCTCTGAAAACGCACCTTTCTTGAATTTTTCAACCCAGTTGTAAATCTGAGTCTTCATGATACACCACGAATATCTGTTGGGTTTTCGCCTTTAGTAGTTGACTAACCGCACTTCTTCCTTGGACTAAATTTCCAACCGATTCGCCACTTTAAAAGCTGCCGAATTAATAATCTTAGTCCGGTGCCTACTATTAAAGATCAAGCTCCGAAAATTAAATATCTTTGTGATTTGTGGAAAATAATCATCGCAGTAAGAAAGTTTTTAAATGTTAGATTGTAAATCTAAAGTGGAAATATTTCTCTGGTTTTTCAGTTTTTGGAATATTAAATTAATAATTTTAGCTTTGAAGGCTAATAGTTTAGTTAACTTAAAGTGTTAGGCCAATAGTAATATGAAAGGTATTCCTAAAATTGAGGGGGTTAATAACATAATTCTTATTTTATTGTCTTTTATTTTATTGTATTTTAACTCATATAATATAGGGGATTCTGTTAATATAAATGAGTAGTATGATACCCGCAAGTAGTAGTATAGGGTGATTAGTGAGGCTACAATTAAGAATGTTGTTGTGATAATGTAGTTTGTTTTTGATAATGCTAGAATTACTTGTCATTTTGGTAAAAAAAAATCCTAGTATTGGGGGGGAGTCCTCCTAATGATATTAGATTTAGAAATAATAAAAAGTCTGTTGTTTTAAGATTTTTCTATCGAAAAATGGAAGGAAAAACTCTGCGACCTGGGTTCGATTTTTACCTGATGCTTGGTAGGCTTATCTCCAGTTATAATAGCATTTATTATTAATTAATCTGTTGTTTTATTTTTTGCTGAAGTTAGTAGTTGGGGGGTGAATATGATTTTGTTGATGTTTAAATATATTATAATTGCGAATGAGATTAAAATATAAGTTAGCAGATATAGGACAAAGATCTGTTCGTCAGTTATTATGGCTGCTATTATTCAGCCTATGTGCCCAATAGAAGAGTATGCTATTAATTTTCGTAATCTTGTTTAATTATAACCTGATAGTAGTATGGGCCTTATTAATAGTTTGCTAGATAAGTTCAGGATGAAAAATAGTGGTGAGATTTTTTGTCAGGTAATTAGAATTAAGCAATTTATTCAATTAGAGTTATCTATGATTGATGGTAATCAAAATCGCTTCTCGTTATTACGTCAGCCATTTTAAAAGCTGCCAACAGCACTCACTAGAGAGAGCGCTATATTGATGGGCGATATTGAGACGCCTTATTACTGCTCTCATTTTATAACTTGACTCCCCCGCGTATTTCTCAAAAAATAAGACGGCACTCCGTTTAAATTCTTTCGTTAAATAAAATATAAGACGGCACGGAATAAAATCTTTAAAAATCTTATTTCATTAACTCGCTTAACAGAAAAAAGAAGATGAACTTCAAAGAGAAGCGACGGCATCTCTTTAATTTTGTGAAAAAGAAATTCTCTGAAACTTTAAATCAAATAGTCCGAAATCAACTCCTTTCAAAGATTTAATGAAAGGTTTAAAAATGTATAGAGTTAACCTTTTCCAGTAACGTGAGCTCTAGGAACAGAACTCTTCGATTCTGCTCACTTGGGTATGGATGAAAAAAAAAATTAATGCAAAAAGAAAAAAAAATAATACTTTATGTCGCAACAAATTATTTCCTTAAGATTTATTTATAGTGACTTTCTCACATTTTCTTTTCTCACTTGCAAGCCTACACACACGTACAGAATAATTTAGTAGCAAGTCATGTACAGCTTATTCCAAAAGCGTTTTCAATTTGGTGGATTTCACTTAGATGGATGATGTTCGGCGCCCTTGCAATACATTAAATTAATCGGTTCAAAGAAGAAATCGAATTTGAATCACGTCGGACTCGACTTCTTACCTGAACCGATAATTTCACTCGTTTAATGTATTGCAAGTATGCCGAACATCATTCACCTACGTGAAAACGCTTTTGGAATAGGGTATACATTATTAAGGAGTGATTCGGGGAAATTCCGTGAATATTTTTAAGGAGATCCTGTGAAATAAACTTTGAAAATATTATGCTTAGTGTCTGCTTAGTTTTTTAAGGGTAAAAAATTAGCTGCGCCTGGTTGTGCCTTTTTTTATAAATCCACTAAATACACAGCTTCATATCAATATAATGAATTTTATTAATTAACTTTTACCTATTTTGAACAAGACAATAACAATGTAATACAATTTCATTAAATTGATATTAGAGAGTATGCGAAAGCGATTTCAGGTAAATTGTTACTAAAATGATAGCGGCAGGTTTATGTTATAAATTACAAATTACGAATTAAAAGTTATAATTCAGGAAGTGACATACCACTTCCTTTAGGTCACTTCCTGTAAAAGTTCAAGATGGAGGCATCCACGTCAACACACCAATGGATTATCTCGTTGCGTTCTGTTATAAATGCGCATGCGCTACCGTAACAGCACTTTTTTGATTGGCTGCGTTATTTTTCGAAAATAACTCTAATTTGTATTTTTTCGTTAGAGTTACAACTTACTGTTAGGAATTAGAGCTCTCATTCATAATTCGTAACGTGAAAGTCACTTTCGCAACCTCTAGTAACAAACCAAATTCAATTATACAGATTTATAATTTTACAGGGTGAGTCAAAAGTATTTTAACCCCTTCCTATCTTGGATACCAATATAGTTAAGCAAATTCCAATAGAGTGCGAGGAGTTTGCTTGAAAAACAACAAGGTTGCCACCTAGCGACAAATGCGCGAAAAAACTTGCGGGAGTCATGTGTAAATATTAACACGTATTGAAATGAAATTCGGCTTGGATTTGGGAGAATAAAAGAAAATGATTGCTTTATACTGAATAATTTGGGTAAAGGAAAGGATTTATATGTGAAAATATATTTGATTTTCGCGAAAAATAAGAAGGAATTAAAATATTAGCTTCTTTTAAAAGTAAAACCAATGTTAATCAACCATCAAATAAAATAGAAACAAAGGTTAAAAAAAAGCAATTATAGGAGTTTATAATTAAGAGGAGAAAAGGATTAAAAAATTTTATATTAAAAATCAAATCCAAATTTTATTAAAGATCACAACAGCTAGAAATTATATTTCTGGTGTTTGAAAATGTAAAATTGGAAATTTTAGGTACAAACTCATCTGTGCAGTTATCCACTTCATTAATAAAGAAAGAGATAAGTCTAAAATTAATTTTTCCCTTTAATGGAAAAAATTCATCAAAAAGAAAATACAGAGAGGAAGGAAGTTTATTATTTCATATTTTAACTTACAAGTAAATGAAAAATAAGATTCTAATTCATTTATCTAAAAATAGAGAAAAAAACTACAGGAAGCTTCACTGCTGAAGAAATTTTTTGTAGATGTTGTCAAAGACATATTTTTTAGAACCCGACTCTTAGATATGTGAAGGCCTGTGTGTTCGTTTCGGAAAGCTCAATTTTTTTTTTCTTTGCTGAAATCGTCTTAAAAACTCATGATTTGAAAAGATATGTTGAAATTTTAAAAAAGAAAAATTTCCGTCTGGACGTATGTACGTTTGTGACCAATTTTGTGCAGCTAACTCCTGAAACGGCAAATAGCAGAACCAAATATAACCTATACATACTTAAGAGGGTATCCTAAATTGTTCCTCAGCGTATATTTTATTACAATTGGGTAAGCCTTTTTCGAAATATTAATTTTTTTCTAAAAATTAAAAAATGGCTGTAGCGTTCAAACAAGCGACCCGAACTCGATAAACTGGACATGTACGTACTCCTCTCATAAAGGCGACTTTTTTGTAAAGGATTTGTTTGGCTGTGATGAGCCGTTTTGGAGTTATTTTCTACCCCCCCCCCCCCAATTTTTATTAAATATAAATAAATTAAAAAAATAAAAACTGATTCAAACTTCGGGGGGTCCTTTAACTATGCATTGACGTATTTTTTTATGAAAATGGACTAAGCCTTTTTAGAGAAATTAATTTTTTTGAAAAAAAATTGAAGAAATGGCAAAACCATTTATTTCAGCGCCCCAAAACAATCAAAACGTCATGAACAATTCCTCTTATTGAATAATTACATTTTTCTTTTTTGAATCCGTATCATCAACTCGTGGTAGGCCTATGCGAATGTTCCATTCCGCCATTCTAATTTATTCTTTCTACAGATTAAATTTAAAAAATGATTATTAGAAGCCCTTTTTAAGATTTTATGAGCTGCAGCCATACAACTGTTGTGAGAATGACTAGACGAAGCCATTTCAACTAAATTCGCTAATTATCTGGAAGTACGCGCTTCCCAGAAAATTTAAGTAGATTCTCAGAAAATTAAATAGATTTTTTTCTTGGGATTAACAGACTTAAACGCTGCAAGACTTTATTTCAACCCTTCCCGATAATGCATTCCTGCGCCTACATTTAGAATGCTTTCCCGTATATTCTTTTCAAAAATCGCCACCAGTTACCGTTCTGCGCAATCCCTCACACTCTATAACGGATATAAATAGGAACTTGAGGGTGGTCTATCTGATGGACACCTTTCATCATCTCAAATATGCAAATGACAGCATACTGACAAGTACCACTATCACTTTTGGTTGCAATCACCTGCCTCTCATATACCGACTTTCCCATATTAGCTCAAGTACCGTCTTTCAATATACAGTACTTTAATACCAGTTCGGGAATACCAAATAAACTTATATGGGATCTGCTGGAGCAGAGAGGTGAACAAACCACGCTCTTCAGTTACTGGATCGTTTAAAGGCCGAGTGGAAACATGTCCCGCCAGAGGAGAGTAAAAAATTTTGTTGCAGCCTTCCTCGTCGTGTTGCAGCAGTCATTGCGCAAAAGGTCGTGCAAAATGTTATAGATACTGCATCATTTTCATATAAGATGCATGAAGAGGGATGTCCGAATATTTTTGACAGGGTAGTGCACATTTTTCTGGCCAGCCTCTCTATTTGAATTAAATTTATTTACTTTTACTAAACGTATTTCTGTCATAACACCTGATCACTTTATAATCAACGCGCCCAAATTAAAACAAACACATGTAGAGTTTAAGTCGAGGAGAGAGAGTCCATGATAGGCCAACCGAATGGTTCTTCAGCAGAAGTTTTGTTTATGGGGACTAAGAAAAATTCCCTATAAAGTGTTTCTACAAAATTTGGTCAAAATCAGGGATTGGATTGGGCTCGTCATACGGATGAAAAAAGTTCCTATAAACATTAGTTCAAAACCGCATCTTTAAGGAATTACTTTAAGGCATTTCATTATCACCTTCGAAAAATTACTTTCTAAGTTTTGGTCATACTTACTAGGAATGGAGTTTATTTAATCAAGGCATTCAACAATCATCTTAATCGAGTGATCTGTGGTAACAACTGAAATGAAATCCAACACTTCAGAATTCAAAACCAACAATCTCATTACCTTCTCCTGCGTGCGCGACGCATTAGTCGAAGGGAATCTCCGAGTGTGTTCGACAGTCCATGGTTAGACGGATGGAAATGCGTGTCTCAGTTAACGGTGGACTTTTCAACAACTTCTGTACAGAAAAATAAAGTTTACCTTTTCACTAGTTTCAATGTTTGTGAGTCTGGTATTAATCATTCAATATACAGGTTGTCCCAAAAGGCCGCTTATTAACTTTATTTGCTGGTGTGTCAGACCATGACGAGAAGTTTTACATAGGAAGTTGTGTCCGAAAATCAAACCGTGGGATGCTACAGCTACGTGACCGACACGCAAAAATGTTAACATGACTTTATTAAACAAAACAGGTGTGCGTTTAGTATGCTGCTTATTCAGAAAGCTCCAGTCTCACTTAATCTGTGGTGCAATTGTCTAGACAATGGATGACTTGGCAGACTTGTTTGGGAAGCGCTCTTGGTACATGCGTCTCGGTGCCTGTCCATTTCCATCCACGGCTTATAAACGTAATGCATATCGACCAATTCTTCATTACTACACCGATGCATCCTGTTCCTGCAAGGTCCTCCCCTAAATTATCCCGCTTTCCGCTCTCTAATACGCCTGCTAACTTTTGTAACGTTCGCCCACCCCTAACTAAGGTAAACATGGTTGGGGTGAGTTGTGTTAAGAGTTCGGGCCAATACAAATGAAAAACCACCTGATTTCGTAATATTTTATGACAATCTTCTTTATTTTCTATTATGCAAAATCGATATTCCTATTTCAATACCAAATTATCTTACATCTCAAAAGACTAGGCCCCTTAAAATTAGTTACTTTTACGATACAAATACTCGGAGCACACTCCGGAATTACGAACTGACTGGCACACGGGTTCGCGCTCCATTATGGGTAGTCAGCGTTTACAGGTCCTCCAGTTTATATTTCTCTGGGAGCTAATACCTGCGCCTGTAGCGTCAGACTACGGCTGAAACCCACGTGCCTCCGCACAAATATTCCTAACTTTTGACATACGCTTCCGCGTGGTGTACCCTCCTTTTTATTCGGCAAGTAAGGGGGAGGTACTGGGACCCTTCTTGGTAGGCACGTGAGGACCTAACCGCAAGACCCCAGGTAAGGCACGAGATCTGTCAATGCAAACAGGATATTCGTAAACAGCTCCTGCGCTCGATGACTCCTACGTGCCACAGTATTTTCCTACTCCCTACTGGTCACCCGATACACATACAATGGCTCCCTCAACGAACGAAACCGGTGCTCAATCACCTTATTAATCATAATAGCACCAACAGACACTACAGAGCATATTGCTACGACGATGGGGTTACAGTCAGCTGTAAATTCTGGCGGCTCCGTTATCTTTTACGAGCACTGCTCTAGATCACCGCGTGGTGTCAGCATCGACGCAAAGTTCGTTGCACGCTATTACATTCGGCGGGAGGAACGATGTAATCGCAGAACACGATGCACTTCTAAGTGTTCGATTGGTATCTCGGACTTCAGGAAGTTTCAGAATAATTTATAGTCACTCACCAAGTTTCAGCAGAAGGACCTTCGTTCGCTAATTCGAGCTGCTCCTCACCGGCAATATTTTCGCTCTTGCCACGTCGGCATCATCGCTTTCGCCGATAATCACGCTGCTCCGTTCGATCAGCAAAGCCCAGTATCATGGCAGTTACATCGCTTAAAACAAATCGGTAATTTATCAAACCAGAAATTTATTGTAAACAAGTTCCAGCTATTGTACATATTTACGTTCCAGTACTTGATCCATCGCTTCATTGTTGCATTGTTTTCATAAGAGTAAATACTATCTGGATACCAGAAACGATTAGGTGCAACTTCATTTTTTCAGTACTTAAACCGCATTAAAAATGTTTGAGTAACTATCATGACAATGATGTTACAAAACTTTACCTCAAGT
This sequence comes from Rhysida immarginata, assembly GCA_023313115.1. Lineage (NCBI taxonomy): Eukaryota > Metazoa > Arthropoda > Chilopoda > Scolopendromorpha > Scolopendridae > Rhysida > Rhysida immarginata. The sequence continues at coordinate 1,624,342 of JAHWFO010104987.1, forward strand.
TATTACAGAATTACAGCAAAGTGACAAGAACCACTCTGGTTCTCAGCCACTCATATATTTTCAAAATTTTTTCTTTACCAGATTCTACTTACCTTTAACTAGTCTAAGCTTATTTATGAGCACTTGTCATAGCGCTAAATGTAGTTCCACATAATCACTTCATGGAAGATGCCGCCGGTGAAGAAAGTCACGCAGATTTCGCTTGTTCATCGTCGCTGAAATGCAAGTTGCCGAAGATCTCCTTTAGATCCTGGAACAGGTGGTAGCCATAGACGCGAGGTCCGGACTGTAAGGTGGGTGGTCAAGTTGTTCCCAAACAAAAGATCTGATTAGTTGGGAATGACTTGACCATCCGCTTTACAGCCCTGACCTCGCGTCCAGTGGCTACCACCTGTTCCGGGAGCTAAAGGAGATCATCGGCAGTCTGCATTTCAGCAACGATGAATAAGTAAAAACTGCGCGATTTTCTTCGCCGGCGGCAGCTTCTATGAGTAATCATGCGGAAGTACATTGAGCGCTATGACAAGTGCTTAAATAAATGGAAACTATGTGGGAAAATAGTTAAAGGTACATAGAATCTGGTAAAGAAAAAATTTAAAAAATATATTTAGTAGTTTTGTTTTTATTGCAAAGCGGAACTTACTTTAAGAATAACCCTCGTAAAAGGGAATATATAATAGCTAATTTGTATCATTGTGATCATTATTCAATTTCCAACTCTCGTATATACTGAACTATTTTGCGTACATGCAAGTCATTTAGCTGAAAATTTATTGCAGTTGTTAAGGAGAATCTTTCTTTCACTTCAGAAAATTTCTAATCCTATTAAATAAATACCCCTTCAGATCGATGTACGAGAATAATTAATTGCCATATGAAATTTCATAGAATGCAGATAGTCATCTACTGTTAATTTATTCATTTCCTCCCTTCTTCTCTATCTTAATGAGCCCGTTCTTTTGATCAAAACATCGATATTCCCCTATTAACGCACATTCAAAGTAAATTATGTTTTACGACGGCAAAAAATATACCCCCACTCTCAATTAAGAGCATCCTCTGCTTTATTATTAAAATAGATCGACTATGTAACCGGTTAATGCAAAGATAAACATAATTAGCATTATTGATGTATCCAATTATCGTCGTCTAAATCGTTTTTTAAGCGCTTTTTAACTTTAAAAATAGTTTAGTGTAATGGAAGAAGCGCGTTTCAACTTAGGCTTTAAAATATTTGTTAAAAAAAACCGTGTGATGAATGGAGTTGACTAGAAAAGACCCCGCCGCCCCCCCCCCCCCCGCACTCCTCCAGCCCCAAGTGGAGAAATCTCAGCTCAAATTCGTGTTTCGGGGCCTCTTGGCCTTCCTTTTAGGAAAATGGTCACTTAAGGTCGCCTTCAAACTCTTGCTAGCCATTCATGCAACCAATATCCATACGTCAGGACGCTGTTTTCTTCGAAGACAATGAGAAAGACGCCAGAGCGTAAAGCCTCCAAGACTTGCACGAAATTTAATTAGTAATGTGCTGAATAGAAGACGAAGAAAAGGGTTAGCTAATTCTGCCTTACAGGCGGCAGTCACCGCTGTTTACTCAAGGATTTCCGATAACTCAAATGAATCTCTCTCTCTCTCTCTCTCTCTCTCTCTCTCTCTCTCTCCCTATGTCCCGAAAATTAATTTCCTTGTGTGTTAACCCTAAGAAATAAAATTCACAATTCTTATTCATACAGACAAATCTCCACGACTTGATTAAGACAATGAACTTACACTATTCACACCATTTGAAAAATGCCGCCACCACCATCATCTTCACTGCCTCCTCCATGTTAATCATTAGAACCTAGAGCGATTCTTTTTCTTTCTTCCCTGTCCCTTACCCCCTACTCTTTTCTTTTCTTGAACCCTGTGTGGATGCAATTTTAGATAGTAACTTAGTCCAATCTTCTTTTCGGCCTCCTTCATCTTCCTAAGCTTCGTTTCTTGCAAGCGTTAACTGTTGTCTTTCATCTTGCAAAGCGCTGGGGCATAGGCTTTGCAGTTCTCGAATCTCACTGTGGGCATGGGTGTTCGTGTTTCTCCCAGGAATAAGTACAAATCGTAGATGTGTCGAGTTGTCTCGGAATGCATAAAGATATTAGTCATACGAAAAGGATGTTGTTTCTCCCAAAAACCTAGCGGTTTGATACTACAAAGTGAAGCAATAAATCTTTGTACAGAGCGATTCAAAAGTTACTGTGCAGTGGCTGGTTACAGTTGCATGTTGTGAAACACTTTGCTCAATATAGATAGTGGGATTTGATAAACTTCAGTGGTGATTTCCTCCTTCAGCTCAGGCAAAGTGTACACGTTTTCACGCACTACTTACTGCACAGTAACTTTTGAATCACCTTGTATAAACATATAGTCAGATGCAAATTGATAATCTCCTATATTGATCCGAAAAACACTATTATTTCATACCAAAAGTGTTTAATTTCAACTATTTACTTAAATGAAAAAAATAGAAGCTTTGCAATACATATTTTTATTGTAGAAATGATTAACAGGCATTGCCTTTATACCCTCTCGTTGGCCTCGGAAGGTATGCATGTGATGTCACGCAGGACGTGCTTTGAGCAAAACTCCGCCCGTCCGCTATAGTTGAGACCACTATAGGTTTATTTCTTAAACAATGGTTGTGATTTTGGTTAATTTAACATGCAGAGAGGGCACATACAAAACCATTTTATAAAAACACAGTAGAGGCTCAATTAACAGATTTTTTTTAATATACGCTCTTTTTTTCTAATAATTGCATTATATTGCTAGGTGAAAAGAGATTCAGGAGGCGCAACAGGTAGGGTCTTTTAATATGCGTTCGATGACGTTTCGACATTCATCAAAAGTTCGGTCAAAGTTCCTGAGGTAGAGAACCGATTCACCAAAATTCGGAGGTGAATATTAAAAGATCCTACTTATTGCTATTCCTGGACCTCTTTTCGTTACTTCTTTTATCTAATTTTAAATTTTTTAAAAAGAATTATTATAATTGTACACTTTTATTTTCACCATTTATCATCCGATTTACTTTTTTAATTTTGTTTTTCTTTTCTTAATTTTTTTTATTTTTAATTTTCAAATTTTGTTTCAGAATTATTTAATTATTACTTTATTTTTGGCATATTTTTCATATGCTCTTATGTTATTTTTAATTTTTAAATTTTTATGGTTTTCTGAGATGGGTAAAAAATTTTTATTGTTTCAAAAATCAGTAGTAAAAAATTAATTATTCATATATGGCACATTGATTCATTTCCGGTGAGAATATAAACATTTTCAAAATTTGAATTCTTAAGCCTGTTTCACAATTACAGTTTGCGGGCGGAAAACAGGCGGATGCGGAGCCCGCATCGCAAGACGAAGATTTTCCGCACGGACTGCCGTTTCACAAATTACAATTAGCGGAATTCGCCCGCATTGCTCTCCGCAACTGCTTTGCAGGCGGATTTTCAATCCAAGTGGATCCTTAGGTTAGGTTAGGTTAGGTTAGGTTAGGTTAGGTTAGGTTAGGTTAATCAATGAGAAAACGTCAAGTTTCGGCGCATCTTTGTTGTCATATTGGGCGAACACACAGTCGATGTGAAATTGGAATTTGGGAATGTAATTTAAAAAATATTGCTGTCAAAAACAGCCTTCGCCTATGAATGCGGCGAAGATCGCTGCGAGACGCCATTTTGTGTGACGTCGATCTCGCTTGGGAATGAACCAATCAGTTAATGCGGCCGCGGATTTAATTGTGAAATGGAAACGGAAAGTTGTTAAATTCCTCGCTTCGCGAGCGGAGACATTATTATACGCTTCTTTGGCGAATCCGCTGGGGCTAATGCAGGCGATTTAATTGTGAAACAGGCTTTAGAAAGGGTTAATATTCCTATTTTAATGAGAGGCACCAAAAATTATTTTTTACTTTGCAATGCACTTTTTAAAGTAAAACTATATACTTAAATTTTTTTTTAATTTTTCGTTGTTTAGTCTTAATCGTTGAGCAAAGTCCTTCTATTTCTATGTTCGAAGGTCTCAACTTGGTCTCAATCATGGCGGCAAAAGAAGTTCCTTTGTTGCGTGACGTCATTATGCATACCACGTAGCCCACGAGAAAGATAGGCCTGGGCACTCAAAAGTCACCTGACCACAGTAGTCTGAGCAACAATCCAACTTTCATTGTCTCCATCTCGGATTTTAACAATCGGTGTTTTTTCGTTTGTTGGAAACAAAGAAGTTTGGATTGTTGCTCAGACTACTGTGGTCAGGTGACTTTTGAGTGCCCAGGCCTGTCTTTCTCGTGGGCTACGGCATACCATCGAGGCCAACGATAAATACAAGGCCCTGACCAACACCACCTAGACAGAAGGCCTGCGCACAGAAACGTCATACATTGTTATATCACACGAAAGCGGCTATTGTTAATCGTATTTCTACCAATAATAATTCACTAAATTTAGCCGCCTGATGATGATGTAACAATGTATGATTTTCTGTGCGCAGGCCTTCTGTCTAGGTGGTGTTGCCCTCAATGACGTATATTAAAGATAGACTCCGAATCCTATTGTTAACAGTGGCAAAAAGTGAAGCAAATTGAGCCATGATAGTTCTGGGCAGGAGTGAGCTGTGGAGTAATCTTGTTCTTGAATATTTTGGGCCTGAGGAATAATTAATTCAAAAACATTCCTCAAAGTTACAACTGTACAAACAAACAAGAAAAAGGACCAGGAATCATTTTCCACAAAAATAAATTCAAAATACGTAACTAAAATGAAAATACATAACTGAAAGACAATCGAAACGAAATTGAAACCATAATCGAAAAATTGTTTATAAAATATAATAAAATACTTCAAATACAAAGTAAACGAAAAGATAAACTTTTCACTCCGTGATCGGCGTGTGAAAGAATTATTAATCAGCTACTCTCGTGTTTAGCCATGTGTTTTGCATCATCTTCACTCACTTTCGGCCATGACAGTTCTGGGCATGGAGCTTCCCAATTTGCTTCAAGTTACAACAATAGGATTCGGAGTCTATCTTTAATATACGTCATTGGTTGCCCTGACCATAGCAGTCCGACCAACAATCAAACCTTCATTGTTTTCAACAAACGAAAAAATACTGACTGTTAAAAATAAAGATTGAAACAATGATGATTACATTGTTATTCGGACTTCCATGGTCAGGTGACTTTTCCGCGTCCAGGCAACACCAACTCTACTCGAAGCCTGAACGCGAAAACGTCATACATTGTTACATCATCATGCTGAGTCATAATTTAGGGCTTATTATTGGTAGAAATGCCATAAAACATGACTCCATATGATGATGTAACAATGTAAAACGTTTACGCGCTCAGGCTTTGGGTAGAGGTGGTGTTGGTCCAGGCCTGTCTTTCTAGTTGGCTTTGGCATACTATCGAGGCCTACGAGATAACAAGGCCTGGAAGCGGAAAAGTCACCTGACCATCGGGGTGCTAGCAACAATCCAAACTTCACTGGTCTCCATCTTGGATGTTAACAATCGGTGTTTTCCGTTTGTTGGAAACAATTTAGGTAGGATTATTGCTAGCACCCCAATGATCACGTGACTTTTCCGCTTCAAAGCCTTGTTACCTCGTGGCCTCGGCATACCATCTATAGAAGCTCATTGTAAACAATACCTTATTTCAAATTTTTAAAATAGAAGCTTATATTACACAGTCCAGTCACATTAATGTGACCACCCCCTACGTTCAACATCAGCGGAAAATGGTTACGTCCAAAAGGTGAGGGGGGGGGGGGATAAGAAAGGTGTCAGAAGAAAACAGAAAACATTGCAATTGTTGGAGTCATGGCGAAATGTAGCGATTTATCCGACCTCCAAAAGGGCATGATCATCGGCTTCCGAGCCAAGGGCGGCAGTATTTCCGAAACGGCTAGTTTTCGAAACTGTTCGCGAGCGGCCGTGGTGAAAGAGTACCGTGCATGGCAGAATGGTAATACCCAAAATCAGCGTCGTGCCAAGTGTGGGGCACCATGGGCCATAGATGACAGAGGTGAACGACGGCTACGGAGATGCGTGCAAACTAACAGACGTGCAACCGTAGACCAACTGATCTCCCAGATGAACCAGGGGGCTATCAAACGTGTAACTTCAACGACAGTTCAGCGAAAGTTGGTGCGTATGGGGCTCCGCAGCAGACGGCTGGTTCGTGCACCAATGCTGACGGCTGTTCACCGGCGACTAAGACTGACATTTGCACGCCAGTATCGCAACTGGACAGCAACATAGTGACGAAAGGTGGCTTTTTCCGACGAATCACGGTTTATGCTCCATTGGACAGATGGGCGATGGCGTGTACGGTATTCAGCATCAGAAAACAAACACCCTGCAACACGTGTCGCAAGGGTCAGACCGGAGGAGGCAGCATTGTGGTCTGGATAATGTTTTCGTGGCATTCCCTGGGTGCACTCATCATTGTGGACGGGATCATGGATCAATGGAAGTACGCATTTGTCCTTTCGGATCATGTCCACCCCTACATGCAGATTGCGTTTCCTCAGCACGATGGCATCTTTCAGCAAGATAATGCGACGTGCTATACAGCGCGCAGTGTCCGTACGTGGTTGGAAGAGCACGAGGCTGCGTTTATCGTACTCCTCTGGCTCCCAAAACTCCCCGAATTTAAACCTCATAGAGCATCTGTGCGACCACCTCGATCGGGTTGTTTGCGCCATGGATCCTCCACCGCACAACCTACGGCAGTTCACCATAGAACTAGTCGGCATGGCTTCACCCCTGTCAATACCTTTCAGAACCGTATTGACTCTCTTCCTGCCCGTCTCGCAGCTGTCCGCGCAGCGAAAGGTGGTTATTCTGGCTGCTGACAGCTGGTCACATCAATGTGAATGGACTGTATATCACCATCACACATGAAGCCGGATATATAAGGCGAAATCGATTGTTAGTCATTTCTCCAATTAACAAATGTGTTATAGAGCTTCTATCTTTTTTCATTAATCGACACAGTGCAAGGACTTTTCACAACTATATTTTTTATATTACAATTACAATAACAAAAAGAAAAAAAAATTAACATATGTTCAGCGTTTACGGTGAGTGCCAAATTATAAGGCCACATTAAATCTATACGCTGTCTAATTAAATTCCCAATTTCAATTGTTAGACATTGTTGCTAAATAAAATTAACAATGTTCAACAATTGAAATTGGAAATTTAACTGGACACGCCCAGTTTTTCTTTCGTTGGGCAGAATGTAGAGGGAAGAAACAACCTTGATTGTAAAATAAGACTGATCTATATTGTTTTACTTACTTTAAAACTTGAATAAATTATTACGATTACTGAAATTATTTGCTCTAGTCAAATAATAATGGGCAAGGGAAAGTCCTTTTTGTTGTTGCAGAACGAAACAAAATTTTGGCATTTCATGACTGAGATTTGTCATCCAGACAAATTGCAGAAAACTTCCATAGATCTAAGACAGTTGTTAACAGTTTGATTGTTCAATGGTCGGTATCATAAATTCAGTGTACACGCTAACATTTCGTCCAATTTGTAGGTGCTCTTTCATTTTGCCACATGGGTTAATCATGACGTTTTCCTCCCTACTGAGACAGGATTAACGATGAACGCTTTAACGATCTACGTTCTCGGGTGTTAAAACGGCTGTCTTTCTTAAGAGTTCTTTTAATTAATTGACCGCGAACAGAAAAAAACACCTTGCAAATTTGCCATCACCAGTTTCCCGTCTTAACACGTTGAAACTCCCGGAGCACAGAATCTCTGACAGGTCTCGGTGGTCGTTATTAACGAGCGTCGACGGGCTGCCACCGCAACTACCGACCAAATCGAAATGAAGGGGTTCTCCTCCATCCCCAGTGAATGCGCTCCTCCCCTTTCAACGCTCTGGCCAGGATACTAAGAGTCCCTTTTTTGTATTAATTTTTCTTTATATTTTCCACTCGAACGTTCTTGCGAGGAAGGGAAGAATGGAAAAACTTTTTCTTTTGTTAAATTTTTATTTGAAACTAACTAGAAGTATTCTGCGTCGGAAGATGAAAAATGGTGGAGAGCTCGTATAACTGTCGGCCGTGCTGATTAATTAAAGCAAAAATTGATCCGGACAAACAATTTGATAAAAATAAAACTCAGAAGAAGCTCAAGAAACGCAAGCAGAAGAAAAGATTAAACGTCAAATGGAAATGAGTTAATAAAAAGCGGGCTGTTTACCATTCTGCCTAAAGACCAACATTTCATAGCGATCGAAGAAGATTGCGACTTGGGTTGGGGGCTGAAAATAATGTTTTTTCCAACAAGTAAACAGTAGTCCTTAATCAGTTATATACACACTGGCCAATGAATTAGAAATATGTGCGAAACATACAACTGCAACAATGGTGCATCGCAAAGATTTTCAAAAATGAATTGTCGATATTTTCTTTATATAGCTGTATTGACCTATTCTACTCTCCAACAATACCGGATCTATTGCTGCGCGTCCACTGCCAAAATTATCCTAGTTATTTAAGTTCTAGAACTTAAAGATTCAGGTTTTTTTAAAAACTCAAACCTTTTGTGGTGTCCACTGCAGAGGAAAAGAACTAGTTTATTATGACGATGTTTTTAAGGTTTTCGCGTCATCCTCGTTATATTGTCCATTTTGTGACGTCATGGCGCCTTTGATCAAAGCCAACTAGAAAGACAGGCCTGGATGCGTGAAAGTCACCTGACCATAAAAGTCCGAGTAACAATGTAACCTTCATTGTTTCCATCTTGGTTTTTAACAACCAGTATTTTTTCGTTTGTTGAAAACAATAAAAGTTTGATTGTTGGTCGGACTGCTATGATCAGGTGACTTTTCGCGTCAGGGCCTTGTATTTCTAGTTGGCCTCGGCCTTTGATCGAATTGGGCCGTCGGTCGCGGCTTACGATGTTTTCAATAGCGATAAAACTAAGAAAAGCCGGCTCGGTGGCCGAGAGCGTTGAGGCGCAGGTCTTGCCGCTCTTGTAACCAGCGAGTCGCGGGTTCGAATCCCGCCGAGGGCATGGATGTTTGTGTTTGTTTATTTCACCATCATCCTTTCATCCCAAACAGCTAGTCTCCTGGATAAAAAGGGAGATGCAGGCTGAAAATCCATCCATCCATCCATCCATCCATCCATCCAAACAAAGAAAAATAGATGTTTACAAAAGACAATTGTCTTCGGCCCGTAATATGTAAGAGGACCGGCGATGAATTTATGATTTCTTTCGTTATATTTATTTCTAAACATACAACAAAATAGGATCCTAGCAAAATTTTTGTCTGTTCGCGAAGCGAGGGAATCTGCCGCCATTTTAAACGAAGATGAAAATATCACGGTTATGACTCATTTGTCTCAGTTATGACGTCAATAACTAAGATATTTTTCCCTAATCTTTTTTATCTAAGTTAAATAACCAGGTTTTCTTTATAACTGGGATCTTTTGTAATGGACACCCACAGATAACCTGGATATTAAAGATCAAGAACTTAAATAACTAGGTTATTTGTGCCAGTAGACGCGTAGCATAAGTGTTGTTTGTTTATGGCAACATTTGGCTGGTCCTGTTTGTATGTTGCGTCAATAATGCCTTTAAGAAGGCCAAAGCCACAAAAGTCAATGGGGGCGGCGTCGAGTGACTTGACAGGGATAGCAGGGAAGGGTTGACACGAATGCTGATCTCTTCTTCCATTCGTGCCATGGAATTCGGTGTTGAGCGCGCTGTGTGCGTGAAAAGTTTGTTGCTCTCCTCTCCGTACAAAACCTGGATCTCCTCTGTGAAAAGAGGTTTCAAAATGTTCTCCTCGTAGTCATTTGCATTTTTCTCCACCCGACGAAGTTGCAATATGCCGTCACCACCATTAAGCCTTTCAGGGCATTTGTGCACCCAATCAGTCCGGCCTTTCGCATCTGCTGGACAGTAGACAATTGCACAAATCTTACCACAATCTGTGAAGTAAACCCACGCTTCATCCAATGTAACAATAAACCGCCATTTCTCGCCCGCAAGGCAGCCATCATAGCGTTTGCGGACGTTGGTTTTGCGTTCACGGATGTGACGTTCATTAAGAGCATGAACCTGGCTTAATGGAACATGCGCAGGCCTAAGTTGCGTTTAATTAGGCGGTTTACCGTTGACGCAGATGTTCCTGCCTTCTGAGCCATGGTCTTCTGTGTTGGAGGGTTTCCTGTGCTACCATCTTCCTGATCTTTTTGTCTGTATCATGTGAACGGCTAGGGTGGGGGGTCTCTTCCGAGGTTTCATGGGTGAACTTGTCGGGAACGCCTGAATGACGTATGTCAGCCAGAATGGAGTTAACAGCAGCCTTCGATAACGAAATTCCTTCAGTCTTGCACTGTTGCACGATGCGTGCGGCACTATATTCCGCTTTGGGAAGCGCTGGTACATACCCTCTCCAAAAATCATTAAATTTTCTAGTCATGCCACGAATTTTCTGCGCTTGTTTCCTGAACAAATATTTATGGAATGCCCGCTGATACACCACCTGATTTAGATAGACTCGGGCGCATTCCATTGCTGGGGAGGGGCATTCAAAATCGGCTAAGTTAAGGAGAAATGACCTTCCCATATACAGCTTCCGTTCGCTATATTAACAAATACGATATTATGACCAGTTACATCGATGACATTTCACAAATGTTTTCGGTGGCCGCAATTGCTTTGTTCCCGTTGTAAAATTCAGGATAGCAATGGCAAAGTTGACTCTATTAGAATTTTATGTCATTAACACTATTCTATAAATCTGGAGGACAAATCACCTAGAAAAGTTAAAGGAGAACAGGCAATTCACGACACGTACACTTAATTTACGTTGAAAATACATACATAACACCTCAAAGCTACTCCACAGACGTAATCCATAAAAAACATGATTCTCCGGTTCTCGTCCCAATATGTTGTGTATACATTCCGCAGAAGAAGAGCCAAATAGTTTTCATCTAATTAGTGGTGAACAAATGAAATTTCAGAGATTTGTCAACTTTCAAGAACTTTCGATCAGAGCACGACTTTCTGGCTGGAAGAAAACCCCACTTCGAAGGAAGCGAGCTACGCGATCGATTCCAACTCTTGGTATCCATGGAGAAATGAAAAGAAAAAAAAACCGTAAGAGGACGTCGACAAAAAGCGGTGCCGACACCTTTTTAGCAAGAGCCTCTCTCTTTTTTTAATTTTCCTTCTTTCTTATATTTCCTATTTTTCGATGCTATTTGCGCCGGCGACGCTAATTAGGAGACGATAGCGGAAGTCTTTACCTCAAAAACGGAAAAAACACGATAAGCAAATGCAAAGAATGAGTCCCATCACCTTTACAAAGTGAAATTATATTTTAAACCTAAAAAAAATATTCTAAAGTATAAATTTTTTCAAAGCACTTTTTTACTGTTTCTTTACCAAGCGCTTCTGGACACGTATTGTGATCTTTGTGTGATAATCATAAGATAAAGGTCTACTAACTAATCAATAAATAATGTAATAAGTCGAATTGCGAAATATTTGGTTACGAGATGGTAGCGTTTTTGAGAAATACCTCAAAAAGTGTCGATTTTATCGAATGTAGCCTTGCGAAAATCGAAGATTGGTTGGTTGGTTTATTAGAAATTTTGGCGTCAACTACTAAGGTCATTTCGCGCTTTTTACACAAGTTATATCTGTAGGCAGCCCGGGACAAACACAAACATCCATGCCCACAGAGGGATTCGAACCCACGACCAGGCGGACTCGAGAAATTAGAAAGCCTACGCCCTAGCCCTCTCGGCCACCTGGCCGGCCGAAAATCGAAGGAAATGCTGCTCTAGTATTTCGTTACTCGTCATTCCCGACTGATAATGCGACTCATTCGTAACTCGTTCTTTGGCAACTGCATTTTAAAAGTTCTTGCCAAAAGCTATGTCCCAAGGAACATCGAATTTATCCGATGAGCACATTGCAACAAAAGAGAAGAGTAATACAGAGTGTTTCTAAATTATCTCTCGTATTCTACATGTTTATTACTCAAAAACTAGTACAGATTTTAACGTGATTTTTTTTATTCACAAAGAAAAACTCAAAGTTTCTTAGCCTCGCGTGAGTAGATAATGAAACACGCAGTTGGCGAGTGGTACCACTGTTGGCGTGTTGTTCCATTTTTCGCGAGACACAGTAAACAATGGCGTGTGTTCAAGAAAAAGCTCAATGCACGTTATGGCTTGCGAAATTTAAGTCAATGATAACAGTTCAGAGAATATTCAAACAGTTTAAAAAGGATCCTCTAAATCATAAATCAATTAAGCTATGGCATGAAAAATTTTTAAACACAGGCAGCCTGTTACACAAAAAGGGTGCTGGTAGACCTTCAGCGACACCACAGAGACTAGAAAAGATCAGGGAGGCGTTCGATCGTAGTCCCCCTAAATCCCTTCGCTAAGCGGCTCGTTAACCGGATATGCCAGTGACATCCGTACATAAAATAGTGAAGCACCGCCTTCGTCTTATACCCTGTAAAAACCAGATGATGCATGAACTGAAGCCAGATGACCGACCGAAGCGCAAGAAGTTTGCTGAGGATATGCTCCAAAAAATCAACAATGATCCCACCTTCCTTGAGGATACTTTGTTTTCTGATGAGGCTACATTCCATACTTCCGGAGCAGTAAACCAACACAACTGCCGCATTTGGGGCTCGCAAAACCCCCACGTTCTAAGGGAGCATGTACGCGACAGACCAAAGATTAATGTTTGGTGCGGTTTAATACATGATCAAGTAATCGGACCTTTCTTTTTCGCTGAAGACACCATTACCGTTGCAACCTATCTAGATATTCTGGAGAACTAACGGATTCCGCAGGTGGAAGAACTGCAGCCCAACATAGTCTACCAACAAGATGGAGCACCTCCTCACTGAGGCCTGCAAATTAGCCAGTGCCTTGATACGAACTTTCGAAGACGATGGACTGGAAGGGATGGGCGACACCGCTGGATTTTTTCTTCTGGGGATATGTGAAAGACAGAGTGTACAAGACCAACGTTGATGACATTGAAACTCTCAAGAAGAGAATAATTGAAACAATCGCTGAAATCGCCCCTAAAATGCTAGCCCGAACATGGGAGGAAATCGAGTTTCGCTTTGACGTCCTTCACTCTATAAATGGGAGGCACATTGAAATTTATTAAGGCATGCTAAGAAACTTTTTGAGTTTTTCTTTGTGAATAAAAAAAATCACGTTAAAATCTGTGACAGTTTTTGAGTAATAAACATGTAGAATACGGGAGATAATTTAGAAACCGCCTGTATCTTCTTTATTGCCACATCCCTATAGAAAATATGTATCTCAAAAACTATTCAAAATGGCCACCTTTAGAACGAATACAGAGCTTCAAATGGCCCGGCCACTCTTCGATGGCAGCACGCAGCAAGATCTGCCAAGGTTATGAAAAAGTGCTGCAGCAACAAGATATACGAGCTAGCTCACACTTTAGCTCACACTAGCTAGCTCGTACTTTCAAGCTCACGATATAGAGGTAGGTCTTTGAGCAAGCGTTCTCCTCTAAAATGTTCCAAAGGGCAACAGTTAATGGGGTTAAGAGGACCAATCTTCTGCAGCGATGAAATCAGGTAAATTCTCTTGAATCCAACGCTTTGTTGTTTTGGCCTTGTGGACGGGTGCTGATTCTTGCTGAAAGACTCATTGCTTTCCTGAAAATAGGGTATTGTTAAAGGACTTAATAACTTGTTCTAAAACGCTTATTTGGTAATTCGTAGCCTTGTTCACAGAAATGCAATTTGGTCACCCAGTCCTAACCCTTCCCCCCACTAAACTATTGTATCTCTTCACTTTCGGAATCTTCTCAGAGGTTTCTCGAAAAGCAGCGGTAAAAAATTTCTCGTTCGTAAATAGGATTCGACGGTATCTTCCTTCCATGTGCTATTGAAGCTGGCGTTTGCATCTTGTCTTGATGTCAGGTAAAGTAGCTGTTAGGCGTTGACGGTTTGTCTTCGATAAGCCCCAAGCCCAAGGTCTTGCTTGATGATCCTAGACTTTATTTATTAGGAGCTTTAGCATCATAAAAGCTACTTATAAGAATGCGCCCTTGGTCTGTACGTTTATCCGGCCGGCCGCCGTTTGACGATAACTTAAAAACAGATTAACTTTTTCAAATTCCGTTTTCAGAAATATGACCATCGATGTCTTAGATCGGCCGTATCAACTTTTCAGAAATTTTTGTGGACTCCTTCAAGTCGAATTCACTTGCTAAAACAGTGAGTGTAAAGAATACCAAGATAATGGCATGTCGTATAACAACCGATTTGTCAAGAAGGAATACATTGTTACTTTCTATTCATCTTTTAAGCATTAGGCTTGGATTCCACATGCGTAAAAACAATGGCAGAAATCGCAAGGCAGAAAATGTTCTGACATCACTTCCTGCTCTCTTCTTTTTGCCCGACAGAAAATTCTTATCTTTGTAGGCTATGATTCAATCCAACTCGAAAAAAAACTGGAGTTTTCTGTCGGGCAGCAAGACGAAAGCAGGAACTGATATCAAAATATTTTCTGCCTTGTGGTTTCTGCCGTTGTTTTTACGCATATGGAATCCACGCCTTACTGATATCGGCGCGCGCACGTGAAATCGCTTTGTCGATGCACGATTGCTCAAGTGCTCACAATCTATATTATTAAGGGCGTGTCTAAAAAGTCCGACCGGACGCGACCGGTCAAAGCCCGTGGCAAGGTTCGTTTTGGAGCCACCAGTGACTGACTCGAAATTTTGACTATGTCCGATCGACGCGGGAACGATGCAGGCATACTTAGCTGACTTTATTCATTTTAAATTTTCTCCCGATTCGGACGACCCTCGATTCATAAAGTAACGAGCGTTACCATAACGCGACCGGATCCAACGCCAGTCGGCGTCAGCTGCCTCGGTGAGTAGAATCAAAGTACAAAATTCAAGTGGCCGAGTGTCCGATACGTAATAAACATATTTTGGGGGAAGGAGATGGCATAATACATATTGGATAGCATGAAGAAACAAGGAATGAATACGAAAAAGAAAAGACGGGTGAAGAAAATTCATGTATGTACACAATTTTGAATCGTACTAACTTCAATGAGAGGAACCTTGCTGAGACGCCATTTTGAAGCAAAATGCTCACGACCGCGCTGTCCATGCCATGAACGAACAAACAGAAGCAAACGGCCGCCAATCGTACCAAGCGGTCGGACTTTTTAGACACGCCCTAAGTAGCGCAAGAATGGAGCTACTTATTGGTTTTATAATGTCAGTCCGTCCCCTTCATAATATCTACATTTTTTGAGGTAGGTGATTGAAATTAATGTATTAATGTATTTCTGCTTCACCGCTAATGTTCCTTCTTGGAATGTTTACAAGATTTTATTTTGGTATCTTCATCCCCCGTTACAAGATTTTCTGTTGGCGGAGGGGATTTCGTCGAATTCTCTTACGTACCGCCCTTGAAGTCCTCGCCCTGTCATCCACACTCAAAAGGTCATTGTATCCTTTGATAGTAAAATAAACAAATTTCTGCGTCAATTTCAAAGGTTTTAAACAGAGTGAAAATTTCCTTTGCCGACTTCTTACACTTGTGAAGAGCGATTACTGCAAAAAGGTTTTCTCTCACCATAACTGCTCAATTGGGACCGTTCTGATATGCATTCAGCAGATGAGTGTTTATAGACTATTCGGTCATAGAAAGTTCGCGAAATCTACATAAGCCAATTCGGTGTTCCCCATTGCTTTTTTTTAGGGACAGAACTTTTGGCGCGACTGTGCAGTAATCACTCAGGATTAGTGAAGAATAATCAAATTAATTCGTATAAAACCGCGATATGAGAGACTTAGGGCCAGTTCATTATCTACTTTCTCAGATGAGTCTTCTCAACTGAGTCTTCTGCAACAATGGACTTACATTGTTCAGATGAGGAAGATTTGATTGCAACAATGTCACTGTATTGTTGGTGAACACTCAGTTGAGAAGTCTCAGGTGAGAAAAAAGATAATGAACTGGCCCTTAGAATTTGTACAATTAGACTAATTCTTATCGCGTTCTACATGGTGTCTCGCTTAAAATGAACCAATAGCCAACTTCTAAAATACAAATCTGACAGAGTTCTTTCATTGGATGATTTTTTGTACTTTTTTATGAGGGGTTTTTTTATGCGTATTCCATTTCCAAAAAAAAAAACAAAGCCATTTTCGAAAATGGAAATCAACTTGGAAATGTGAAATGGAAACCCCTATTTTTAAGGAAATTTTCAGATTGTACACAACATTTGAGAAATGTAATAAAGAAAATAAACCAGAAACAGTGGACAAGATGATATGCTAACCAAGAAAAGGAAACCACTTTCCACAATAAAATAATTTAATAATTATTGGCGCTTGGAGATTACAAGAAAACAATCAACCAACAACTTCTAAATTCGGGCCTCGGACCAATCCCAGTGTTTGATTGGTTAAAAGTTTCTCATTATTTCCTGTCTTGACCTTAATTTGTTCTTATTGGTTTGTTCTTATTGGCTTTTTTCTTTGACTGGTTATTTCTCCCAAACCTTTCTAACTCCGGTTCCCGTCTGTACACGCTAAAGAGGAGGGCTTGGCTCTCGAAATGTACAGTCGTCAACAGGAAATAATCCACACTTGAATTTTACTCTAAGTTTTACCGTTTCAATATTAATTTATTTTTAAGAATTTAATATTACATTTAGAGTTACCATTATTAAGATTATTAAATTTAAATAATTATAAATAAAAAAGCTATTATAAAAACACATTAGCATGAAATGTAATATTAAGTATTAAACTCGTGTGGATTATTTCCTGTTGATGACTCTACATACGTGTTTGTATTATTATTGTTTTATTATTTTACTGTTGTTTGTTAATGTTATTAAATTATTTTATGGTGGAACAGTGGTTTCCTTTTTCTTGGTTAGCATATTTGAGAAATGTTTTATTCTTGGTGTTTTTCCAAATGACCCAACCGTTTAGGAAATAGAGGCAGTGAAAGTGTGGAATGTTTGGATTTAAAGAAAAGGGCAAAAAATAGAAATTGTTCATCAATTTAAAGGAAAACAAAAGTTGACGGTGCGTCTATATAAAAGAAAGTAAACGCAAAAAACAGTAAAAAATCGTTTGACTATTTCACTGCATTCAGCAAGGCTTCTGCAACATCGCAGAGAAGAAGGACATGTATGTGTTTGAACATTTATTATAACAACATTTATTGTACAACCATTGTTTTGCATTACTGTAAAAATGTTATGTTCAAACAGAAACATTGCTATCTATTTTATAATTAGGAATAATTTTTGGTTATCGCCTTTTCTTTAAACTCAAACCCACCACACTTTCAGTGCCTCTGTCTCCTAAACGGTTGGAACAATTGAAAAAACACCAAGAATAAAACATTTATCAAATGTTGTTTACAATCTGAAAATACCATTAAAAATAGGGGTTTCCATTGCACATTTCAAAGTTGACTTCCATATTCGAAAAGCGTTATTTGGAATATACATAAAAACCCCCTCACAAAAAAATACAATAATTCTTCCATTGAAAGTACTCTTATCAGATTTGTATTTTAGAAGTTGTCTGTTGGTTCAGTTTAAATGAGACAGCCAGTATAGGCAGTTTTGCGACGCAATTGGATAAATGCGCAGTCATGCAAACACGCGACCGCCCATAATAAGACCAAGCTGGGTGTGCCATTATCTATTGTAATGTTGCATAGTTTCTGAATTTTACAGGAGAATTCCTTAATAACTGAAAAATTGCTGTTTGCAAGCATGAAAAAAACAGGGGAATTCTCCATTATTCTCACAATGAAAATAGCTAGCGGTGGCGTTGGATAGGTGGCGATAACCGCGAACACGTTTCATGAAAAAAAAAAAAAAAAAAAAAAAAGAAAAACGGCTCTGCTGCTGCAATCCGATTGGTCGATGATTATGGAAATAACAGCGGACTTGTGGAGACGTCTTCATAAGTTCAAAATGTGCGTCGCATGTGCTTTTGCCTTCCCAGAATTCATATTGAAATTAAGCGGGGCCACTGATTGGTTGAGCCACTGCCACCGCGAGGAATTTACGAAACCGGCTTAAGAGAAAAAATCATGTTTAATATTAATTTAAGCTGTGCACAGTAATATACAAAGTCGAGTCACATTGTTATTACCAGCAGCTAATATTCCGAATAACCGCCTTTAGCGGCACGGACAGTAGCTAGACGGCGTGGGAATGAGCCAATAAGATTCCGGCAGGTTTCTACTGCTAGCTGTTGCCATCCAGACTGTACAGCATCCCATAGCTGCTGAAGGGTACGCGGTGGTTGTTCCATAGCACGCACATAACGATCGAGGTGATCCCAAAAGTTCTCGATTGGGTTGAGGTCTGGGGAATTAGGGTGGCAGGGTAGTACGTAGAACTCTTGGTCGTGTTCCTCAAACCACCCCCGAACAATTGCAGCCGATGACACGTCGCATTTTCTTGCTAGAATGTGCCAACCCCCTCTGGTAAGACAGTCGCCATGTATGGGTGTACTTGGTCTGCAATTATGGATAAATAACCGAATGGGTTGAGAGTGCCTTCCACAGGTATCAGTGGGCCCAGACAATGCCATGAGAACACTCCCCACACCATGACGCTACCGCCACCAGCCTGGATTCGTCCAACAATGGTTGCAGGATGCTTGTTCTCGGAGGTTTCTCGCCTCACCCGGATGCTTGTTCTCGGAGGTTTCTCGCCTCACTCGGATGCTTGTTCTCGGAGGTTACTCCTGTGGAGCAGAAATCGTGACTCCTCGGTGAAGGCAACCTTTTTCCAGTCAGAAGTGGTCCAGTGGTGAAGGCAAATTGAAGCCGTTTTTGGCGATGAACCTTCGTCAGCATGGGTGCGGTGACCATCAGTCTCCTGCGGAGGCCCATACGTAGCAGGGTGCTCTGTACTGTGGTTTTTAGAAACATGTTTGGTAGCACCCTCGTTAGTTTGAGCGGTAAGTTGGTCCACTGTAGCTCTTCGGTTGGCCTTCACACATCTTCGCAGCCGACGTTTACCACTCTCATCAATGGCACGTGATGCTCCACAGTTCCCATACCGTTTATTCTGAACGGTCCCATTTTCCCAGTCATGATACACTTTAACTACAGCAGCACGAGAACAGTTCACAAACTGCGTGGATTCCGAAGTACTGCCACTCTTGGCCCGAAAGCCGATTATCATCCCCTTTTCCAGATCTGGTATATCACGTTTCTTACTTATTGCAGCAATGAGTGATATACCATAGTGGAAACCTACCTTATATAGTCATCTAACCAATTCCCAACACATGACATAGTTCCTCGGCTGGGCAACCCTGAAGACAAACGTAGGGGGTGGTCATAATAATGTGACTTGATCCTGTAGAAACCATGTTATAAGAGTATCGTTTTAGGACTGTCGCAATTTTTGTTCCGCGTTATATGGAAACAGCATTGTTAAAGTATCGCGTTATATGAGGGATGACTGTATATCAAAGACAGTAACATCAGCTTAACCCAGGAAAAATTTATTCATTAGTGAAAACTGAATATAAAAACGTTAAACCGTTCTCGAGAAATCATAAGACAAGTAGATAGAATGAAACGATTTTACACAGGATTATTCAGAAAGATAGAGCAATGTTCAACTATTTATTTCTAACAAACTGTAAAAGAGAGAAGCACAGTGAGGAAGGTTTAAAGTTTTAAAAGCCTACCTAGAAGTTCCACTGAACAACAGAGAAGGAGGTGCGGTTTCTTATATACAGAAAATTACGACGCTACAGGAGAAATCGTCTTGTGCAAATGTCCATTACAGCAAAGTTGGAGTTCTTGACGCTTGAAGACAAAAACGTTTAGTACTGGACTGGCCAGTTCAAAGCCCCGACTTCAATCCAATAGGACATCTCTAGCATGAACTTCGAGTGCGAGCAGCTGAGAAGCATGGAAAAAAACGTCATCACCTGAAAAAACGGTTTAAAGGAGGAGGGGACGAACACCGGCGGAGAATATGCCACGACTTCTGCAAGCTGTCTTTACGGCAAACGGGAGCGCTACTCGATTTAGACTACATATCCCATCATTAATATGGCACTTCATGTATCCCATCATTCTTTGTGTACTTCTTTTCCGTCCTCCTTCTTTCCGGCTGGTGGAACAATGTAACCAACCCCTAGACATGTGTCTCTCTCTTCAGATCGCATATTCTCTTTAAGATCTTCAGATTCTCGAATAAACACAAGCAAAAGAAAGCTTTCTTATCCACTCAGATAAGGGTGGAGACCGCTTCACGTTACGTGAAGATAGATGTCCTTATTGCGCTGTTTTTGACGGGCGCTTCAAACGCCATTGGAAAAATCAATAGGAGAGAGTGATGCGCGCTCCTCTAAATTGAGGTTTCGCAATTTATTAAGCATCGCTAATTCCCATTTGGGAGAACAATCTTCCAATTGTGTTCTAATAGGGTTTTAACAACAAAGTAAATTCTATTAATTCAACGAGAAATCAACATGATGACAATATCAAACAAGCAAATGGTGGAAGACCGACAAATCGTCATTAACTGTGTTTAGTTATTTGAAAGCTGAATAAGGATGAAATAAGGTACTTGCTAGGAACTGATTATTTCATAGCCGTACCCAGAGGGGAGGGGGGGGGGGCTGCAGTAACAAAGGAGGACCGACCTCGGAATAAGACGAGAGGTACGGCAACAAACTCTTGGCATTCCACAACGAATAGTGGAAACACTCGAGGAGAATTTTGCACAGGATGTAATGAAAAAGGCCCAGTGAATAAGAATGAACAGTGCTGTCTAAAATCCAATCCCACTACAGCGGTCGAGTTATTTTCAAGTAATGATAACGACTTTCCAGTATTTTATAGTGAGAATTCAACTCAGAAAATTCGGTGAGTAGTGGTGTCCGAGGCTATTGAAACCAGAAAAGAAAACGACGGTAGATAAGCATCAAATCTACGATGTAGTTCAACATGGGAAAGACGTTCGTCGTCCAACTTTACAAGTGCTTCAGGCCCCGTCAGAGAGCAATAACACGAGAAACTTTATGCATACGTCGCATGAAAAAGTTTTTACGTGCAGCGTGGGCTCGCTTCACCGGGAGTATAATGCCCCCTTTCTGTACTCCTTCTGGATTTCATTGTTACCTTAATTGTAGATGGTTTAGAGGGGAATATAATAATAATAATAATAATAATAATAATAATAATAATAATAATAATAATAACTTTCCCCTCTAAACCATCTACAATTAAGGTAACAAGGAAATCCAGATTACTGACAATTTTACTGATAATTTTTATTAGCATGTTTTTCCGTTAAATCCCAATTATTAAAAAATGTTCGTAGTGTTGGCTTAAAGCTTCCTTCATTGCGCAATACAAGTTTTCTTCAGAAATGTTAAAGAAAGTTTATAGTGGTATGGGAAGAATACAGGGTGTTTTTGAATTGAGTACAGATTTTTTGGGAGATGATAGAAGAGGTCCTTAGAAGTATTTTTTGTCATATGAACATGGGGTTCCCGCAGCTCCGTTTACTTACAATACTACATTGAACAATCAAATGACACCGGGACGCAGTTGCTTGACCACCGAGATCGCCAGATCTCACACCGATGGATTTTTTTTTATGGGGAAGCAATAAAAAAATCAATGGTGTACTCCGAACCCGTAGATACCGAAGAAGAATTGGCGGCTCGTGTTGTCGCGGCAGCAGGTGACATCAGCGACCGTGCAAATCAACTGTTTCTACGCGTACATCAATCCATCATAAGGCGTTGCGAATTGTGCTATGAAGCAAATGGCGGTCATTTCGAACAATTACTGTAAAAGTCATACAGTAGATTGCTTGTGTTAATTATTAAAAATAAAATAATCTAGGCCTACCAACGCACACTGCGTCCCCGTGTCATTTAATTGTTCAATGCAGTATTGTAAGTAAACGGACCCTGTGGGGACCCCATGTTCATATGACAAAAAATACTTCTAAGGACCTCTTCTATCATCTCCCAAAAAATCTGTACTCAATTCAAAAACACCCTGTATATTCAGTTTGAATACGATGCTTGGAAATAAAATATAAAATAAAAAAAAATTATTTAATATGACTGATTTTTTCTTCTGAATGTAAAACAACTTATCTGTCCAACGAAAGAAAACCTGGGCGTGTCAAATTAAATTTCCAATTTCAATTGTTAGACATTGTTGCTAAGTAAAATAACAATGCTTAACAATTGAAATTGGAAATTTAACTGGACACGCCCAGGGTTTCTTTCATTGGACAGAGTATAGTTTGTTGTTTGAATCTTTCAATCTTCGAGATTATTGCTGTAATGACCCTATGGATAAAATCGACGCTTTGTTGTAAAGCATGCTCAACAATGGACGTTCGTTTTAAGTAAAGGCAACAAATCGAAAATAAAAAAATTCAAAAATAAAGATAGAATTGAAACAAGTGTAGGCAGAGTCATAGCCTACAATACGAGGCCATCGAATTAACAACACCTACAATACGTTTCAGTTGTTTGGCTTTCTTTCTAAGTGGTATTGCCTGAAGCGAAAAACTCACCTGACCATCGGGGTTGCTATAGTCTATCCAGCCTAAGTTTGCGAAATGGTGTTGATGGCCGTTTCAATTGTTGGCCATTGTTACAACAAAACTTAAACAATACATAACAATTAACATGTCCATCGTATTTCGCGCAAACTAAGGCTGAATGGACTATAGCAACAATCCAACCTTCTTTGTCTCCATCTTGGATGTAACAATCGGTGTTTTTTCGTTTGTTGGAAACAATGAAGGTTGGATTGTTGCTAGCACTCCGATGTTCGGTTTGGTTTGGTTTGTTTGGTATTAACGTCCTTTTCAACTACCATGGTCATTTCAGGACGGCGTTATAGGGGCCGCAAATTTTGCCTCGCAAGAGTTCTTTAACGTGCAGCCGGCAAACGACTACACGGGACCAACGGCTTTACTTCCCTTCCGAAGGAAGTGCGTGATCTCAGGATTTCCCCCCTGAAAAAATCATCGTCGTCCTCGGCTGGGGTCGAACCCCGATGTTCCGGTGACTTTTACCACGGCCTCCTAGAAACTACCAGGCCTGAACATGACGTCAATACTGTATTGTTGAAGCACTAAGATTGTGACGTTGAACTAACTTCTGTAATAGCACCACCAGTTTGACGTAATAATGTTTAATAATCTTTTCCATGTTCAGGCCTGGTAGTATCTAGAAGGCCGTGCTTTTACGCTTCCAGGCCTTGTTATCTCGTTGGCCTCGCTACAACAATAAGAGAAAGTCTGGCCATTTACCTTCTTCCATTGTTCAAACAGTGTCTGAAAAATTATACTGTGTCCAACGAAAGTTGGAGTGTGCGTGTCCAGTTAAATTCCTATTTCAATTATTAGACATTGTTGATTCTACTTTGGCAACAATGTCTAACAATTAAAATAGGAAGTTTAACTGGACACGCCCACTCCAACTTTCATTGGACACAGTATAGTCACAAACAGTAAAGCACTCTATAAAGAAAGTATGGACAATCACTATTGCAGGCAGCCTTTTTGACTCTTATTTCATTCCTGTTTTTCATGACGATTGTTTGTTTTGCAATAAATTCAAACTTGCAGATCGAGCACTTCCTTTTTGACAAACGTTAGAGAGAAAGGAAGTCTGAATTTGCTGCAAAACACGACCAATTATGATATGAAATAGGAGTCAAAATGGCTGCCTGCAACAATGAATTGTCCATACTTTCTTTATACAGTGCTTTAACAAACAGCAGGATTTGGCATCGTCTAACGACAAAATTTAACATTGTTATAGGCACGATTTTCCCTTGCTAAAGTAAGCCCCTTGTTTGCTCTCTCTCTCTCTCTCTCTCCCCCTAATTATTTGCTACTGCTTGCCTCCTCCGTCGCATTAGAACAAAGACTTTAGTATTGCTTTCTTTATTTTTTCCATATTTTTTCTCTGTCCAATGAAAGAAAAACTGGGCGTGTCCTGTTAAATTTCCAATTTCAATTGTTAATTTCATTTAGCAACAGTGTCTAACAATTGATATTGGGAATGTAATTAGACACGCCCAGTTTTTCTTTCGTTTTCAAGCTTTCTTATTGGAACGCAGAGGCTTAACCACTTTCCTGTTAAAGAGCGGTCAAACTTCCTCATTGAAGCCAAATTAAGAAGCTCATTGGGAAGAAAATTGCGTATAAGCTATTTAAGCTATCCACAAAGTTAAATTTTGTTAATTCATGTGATCCTTATTTTAGAGTTATATAAATATTTCTACTCACTCTTTGAGTTAAAGAGTTATCTAAATAATTTTATTTGATCTAATATTATTCATTTATGCTATATTGTAAATAATCACATAGCAGCTTATCCCGTATACTACGTTCGCACTAGCACATTGGATCTAGATCGGCAGCTTGAACTAGATTCGAGTTTTGAAGTGCGAATGCTAGCAATCTGGATTCGAACTAAATCGACTGTCTCCAAACTCGATTCGCTGAATCCTGTTCGGAGAACTCGATCGATGCTCCAATCTAGATTCGTTCCTTCCCACAATCCCTTGCACGATTAAGTTTTCACAAAATGGTGTCCAAACAATTGATCGACTCGTGGACCGAATTAAAAAACAAAATTTTATTCGGCTTATGGCTTGAAAACTTGGACGACAAAAAAAGAAATTCGTCCATATACAATTCCTTGCACCTGTTGACTATAATGAACAATTGAAGTTGTAAAGCTAGGTGGAGATTAATGTACGAGTTCCCTAACTGGATAGCAGGCTGCAGTGCGAACAATGTGGATCTGAAATGAATCCAATTTCTCAATGAATCTAGTTTGTATCTGGATCGACTCGATCTAGTTCTGTAGTGCGAATAAGAGTCTCATGCTTTTCTCACCAGTTTTTCATTACATCGAGGCATGTGTCTTTCGCAGCAGGGGCCTCCCTCCTTTCTGTTCTCACACAGTAGACTGACGACTGTTACGAGATGGTAGTAGCTAGGACGATTAATATTGGACTTGACACTCCCTTAGAGCGAATGCAAATCAAATGCGGCCCAGGAAAAGATACCGTGATGCTGAAAATTGTAAAAAGTTCGTACAAAGTGTTGTGAAATGTTTTATTACGTTGTGGGCTTGTCAAGCAGGAGGAATTTTAAATGTTTTCATTTTACCCAACAAGCTAAAGTATATATGAATTTATATAATTTTGAGCAGTTTCCAGAACAGTAAATTTAATAAAAATTTTCTCTTTCCGTATAATTTTAAATAGAATTTTTATTAATAAGTTATGTCAATAATATGGATTTACTTTCAAAACTGT
The DNA here is from genome assembly GCA_023313115.1 of Rhysida immarginata. NCBI lineage: Eukaryota > Metazoa > Arthropoda > Chilopoda > Scolopendromorpha > Scolopendridae > Rhysida > Rhysida immarginata. The sequence goes on from JAHWFO010104987.1 coordinate 1,649,777, forward strand.
ATCTTGCAAATTTTTATAATGAAATCCAATTAAGCTAGAGTTGAAAATGATTTATATGAGCATCCATATTACAATTAATTTTACTAATGTAGAAATAAATTTAAAAGTCTAACGATTGAGCCATTAAAACTAGATGGTATCATTATACAGGGTGAGTCTGAAACCCTGTCACAAACTTCGCATGCGTACTCCCCATGACCAAATAAGAAACAAATGTCCTCTCAACATGGGCCTGAAACTCAACCGTTAACGAGAAAAATGGCGTCCAAATGTGGGCACTCCGGCACATTTCAGCATGGTTGCACGTCAGTTTCTGATCGCCCGCTTACCCGCAAGATGGTTTGGACGTGCGGGGCCAGTGGCATGGCTTCCTCGTTCTCCCGAACTCAATTGCCTTGATTTCTATCTGTGGGGGCATGTTAAGGATAATGTGTACGCAACACCCGTCCTGGATGCGAATGAGCTATGGGACCGCATTGTCGCCGAATCTGATGCCATTAGGAACCGCACAGAAGTGTTAGAACGTGTTCGCCGTTCGTTTCAGAGACGTTTGCACGCCTGTGTTGAAGCACATGGACGTCATTTGGAACAATATCTGTAAAACAAACCTCAGAGGGGCACCCACATTTGGACGCCATTTTTCTCGTTAATGGTTGAGTTTCAGGCCTATGTTGATAGGACATTTGTTTCTTATTTGGCCATATGGAGTACGCATGCGAAGTTTGTGACAGGGTTTCAGACTCGCCCTCTAAAAAATTATTAAATACTTTTTCAAAAAAAATCGAATAAATTTATTTTCATCCAAAACAAACGACACGTATTGCTTTGAGAGCTAGTTTATACGTCCTTTTGGCAATTTTCGCTGCCAGGATATCATTTCTTAGTTTCACTACGTCATTTTCTGGGCTGCCAAAGCCGGTTTATGTAGCCGGTTTTGCTAAGCTACATTCAAATCTAAATATGACGCCAAACGACCTAGGTAGTAGCAGCCGAGGATAGCTTAACGTGCCCACCAAAGCACCGGAGAAAGATATGTTGCTGCTACCTTGCTAACTTCTACTTCTAATGGTCACCCATCCAATAGCTAACCGCGCCCAGCGTTGCTTAACTTCGCTGATTGTTTCCAATCAGCAACCGCATCTGGTTACAGCTTCCCCTAAGTTTTCAATAAGATTATATAAATTTACCACCATCTGTTTATTTCTTAACTGTTAAGGATATTCCAGTGCGTGACATGTAAAAAGTTTCCTGTCTAGTGTGCATTGAGTAAAGGGAACGATATTTTTAGTCACTGACATTGATGAAATTGAACGGGCACGTCACATACTTTGTGAATGGACTTTAAAAGGCCCCACCACGAATCCTTGACTATCCACGTCGACAAAAGCGGATCAGAGTTCATCGAGTTAATTCGGTCCCAAAAATAATCTTAAATCAAGCTCATTTGAATATTTAATTTTTGCTACTCATTTTTTTTATTCATAATTCCAACCACGTATTAAACTTTTTTCTACGTCTATTCTAAAGAAAGACCACGTAAGTAGATTAGAACGCTCGTTTATCGCTTAGAGAGTCGCAGGCAAAGGACAGAAATTGCTTAAAATGATGAAAAAAAAAACCCGGCAAACTTTCTTAATAAAGATCCGTCTACTTGACATGATAAACAAGAAAGAAGAACGGCAGCTCGACACGTGGTCGCTCGTCTCGTCGTTGTACATGAATTAGTTTAACCATCGGGGACTCCGGGCTTCACCGTCAATTAGATAAGACTATCAAACTTTCCTGCTAGAGTTAATTTTCAAAAATTCACCTTCGACATTAACGAGCTTTACCTCGATTTATCCACCCCCTCCCCCAAATTAAGTTCCGTGAACTTTTAAATCGTTTGCTTTATTAGAAGATTTAGCAGAACCTGGAAGAGAGATGACAAAAAATCAATATACAAAACCCAATTCAGTTGTATGTTAGAGACTGAGTTCAATAAAAGTCCAGCGCACCTTAAACAAAGAAGAAACTGCCAGAACCTATTCAGAATAATCACATACAAAACTTCAAAAACACGGACACGTACAGACACACAAAAAAGTATCTTTTCTCTCTTTTATCACGAAGATGCCTGAAATTTTGGTTTCAACGTTGATCCGATTACCGTTAAATTATTTGATTAAATATTTTTTATCTCGTAATTTATTGAACAAACAAGAACTTGTAACTGCACGTTGGGTCAATTTTGTTTAATCAAAGTATGAATAATTGGCCTCGGAATAACAAAATGGTAGCGTTTTTATTAATTCACCT
>JAHWFO010104987.1:1657074-1701181 GCA_023313115.1 Rhysida immarginata
AAAATTAAAATTTTCAAAATTTACCCCTTCACCCCCAGGGACGCGAAGTGTTTTTATTGTGAATTAGGGGACATTAAAACCAAATAATCAATATTCATTTTCCCCCAATCTGTTCCCCTTGAGTCGTTATTTGGACCTAAAGACGAGACACCAATTATGAAACACCCTGTATACGTATTTTCGTTATACCAGATTTTGTTATAAGCGAAGAAAATTTGTACAGTTTCAATGAACCTTTGCTATAACCGCTTTTTCAAGAGTTCGACTGTGTTAGCATTTTCAAATGGTAATATATGGCGATATGTTATTTGGTCGAAAATGGTGAAAAACGACATAAGATAAAGTTCTTTTCCATTTTTTAACTACTACGTTCGAAAAAAAATTAATTTTACGATAAAAATTAGCGCTTAAAAGGTGCGGAGAAAAGGGGTAAAAGTAGATGAATTCACGATTTCCGCTACTTTTCTATACCCGCTTCGGGGGATTAATTTCCTGTTTTTTGTTACATTGAAATAGTTTCTTCTTTTTTCAACAGTTAAATTACATTTAAATAAAAAGCAGAAGTTCAGTTAATGAACTCTTGATGAAAGAGCATCAAAACACGGGCTCAATGGAAGAAAACACTGCAAAAAGAAAAAAAATCTCCAGAAAAAGCAGGCCATTCATTAACAGAACAGAGTTAAAATTAAAAAAAAAAAAAAAAGTATGCAAAAAAAAAAGAGATAAAGCGAACCTGAAACTAACGTATTGAACAAAAGAGTCATTAGGTATCTTAATTTGAAAAAAAGGTCCACTTCAGAAAATCTCAATGTCGTTTTGTTCTCAACCATTAACGAAAACTGGGGTCGTGTATACCTTCCAGTGCCGTAAAAGTTGTATCAACGGCTGCGTCTTCTCTTCTACTGCGGTTTCTGAATCGAGTGGAAAAGGTATGATGAGTACCCCGAAGGCAAAACAAAAATGGATCTCAATTTCCTCCCTCACTGGGATAAAAATGCTAAAAGAAAGAAGACTCTTTCCCTTATTATTATGATCACCTTAATTGAAATAGATGAGCGAAAAAAATTGGTCTGAAAGAAAAAAATTCTTTGATTCAAATCTCATCCTACAAAGAGAGACTACAGCTTTAGAAATCGTGAAGCGCTCTTCGTCTTCTTCAAGTCTTTTTTCCCGTCTGTTCACGTTTTGTTTCTTTTTAATTAAATAAGATTAAAAAGTAATTAAAAAACATCCCAGACATTAAAGAATGTTCTGCCTCGTAGAAGCGCTTATATTAAAAAAAATATCATTTTTAAAAAATGGGCTTATTTAATATTTCCGTTGAGCTCTCATATCTCTCTTTCTTTTTTTTTTCCCCGTTCTTTCTTTTGTTAATTTTGCATTATGCAATTGCGTGGTTGAACGTTTTGCATCATTGAAAAGAAGAAAGTTTACCAAAGGGTAATGTGACGCTCTTCCAATTCTTTCTGAGCGTTGATTCCAACGAAAGACATAATTTGAAACCAAATAAGCTTATGACTTGGTAGAATGTCCAAAATCAGTTTTTCAACAGAAAAATAAATCAATTTCTAAACAAGTATAAGAATCGAAAACAGTCATTCATTCGAGACCATTAGAGAGAGAGTCAAAGCTTGATTCGTTTACGAACAAGAATTAGGGGAGAACGAGATAATGACAATCACCTAAGAAGGAATCACAATAAAAACAAAAGTACATACTCTAAATAAATACATACACCGTTTTTTGATATACGTATTAGGGTGTATCAAAAGTCTTCATCAGATTTCAAAATTCTGTATTTAAGAAAAAAAAATCAACATACAGAAGTGGGTTAATTGCAAAATGCTCAGAATATACTCAAGAATAACTCAATAGCGCTCTATGATTTATTTTATCAATAACATACTTAAGATCTGACATAATACCTTACAAATGTTCAATGCCATACGCCACTGACTGCACGGCATAAATCCACTCAATACTCAAAATTTTTCCCATATTTGCTGAAACATATCTGGTGTCACTTCCTTTGCTGTGATTCGAGTTTTGAGCTCGTCCAGATTTTCTGGTAGGGAAGGCTTAAACTTGAACTTTTAAGTCTCTTAACTAACATATGGACATGGTCTTCCAAGCAAACCTATATGTCGCTGTGGGCGCTACTGGATTTCAGATATCGCTTATTATTTTGTCAAGAGCCTTCCGGTTGGAATTTTGAAAAATTTAATTAACAAAGGTTGTTTAAAATTAGCTTATAAACACTTGTGTATACTTTACAAATTTTCCTATTCCGTCTTCTTTCGCCAATATTAGCAAAAAACTGGATTTTGAGAAGAGTAGAACTGGTACTTCCTGTTGGAATTTTGAAAAACTTTGTTAACAAGTTGTTTAAAATTGTAAACGTAACACTTTTCATAAACGCAATGGTTAACGAGATATTTCAAAATTTATATTTTGGCGCTGGAGTAAACTGATACTTCTGTTTCACCGATTCCACTGGAAAACTAATCAGACCTCCCGAGGAAGATTAATCTTAAGTTTAAAGTTTGGTCTCGATAGCTTTAGCCGTTTGGACGGTATCGTGGACACACACGCAGACTGACAGACAGACAGGCATACAGGCATTTTCCAAAAATCACTTTTCGTAATCTAGGTACCCTAAAACGTGAATATTAGTGAAAATCTCGAGGTCGAAATTTTTCGTGATTACAATACTTCCTTATACTACGTATAAGAAAGGAAAGGAATATAAAATTAAAAAGAGATTTACTAGGGAATATATAGCAATAAATAAAGAACGCTAGTAATAACATGTGAATGTGTCATTAAGCCGTCAATCATATCTGACCACCGAATTCGTTAAAATTGTCTCCTCGTTTAAATCATCCGACTGTAATAACCCGATAGGTCGATGGTCTAACACCTCCACTAAATCATTATTATGTCATTCTCAGCGTTGCTTATTGATTGTATATGCAACAGCTAATTAGGCAGCAACATATGATTCATGTAGATAGTTTCGTTAGAGGAAAAAAAATACCTTCTGCTAGATAAACTACATGAAAGTGATTTGCAATAAGTCGAACAAATCTACAGCCCAGAAACACTGTAAAGAACCCATGGCAAAAGAGAACTGTTGTTTGTCCCTTACAATTATTTATTTATTTATTATTTATTATTAAAAGTTGCATCTCAAAATAGGATATGTAAATTCACAGTCAGATTATAATCCAATATAATTTTGTAAAATTCTATATACATGTAACTTATGATTATAACAACTTTTTGCTTTACAATTCATTATTTGAGTTCTTATGTCATTACTCAGAGCATTCCATATAGGGATCGTATTGTAAGGAAAATAAGATGATTTAAAACGAGATATAATACAAGGAGGGATGGTTTTAAATCTTTGCGTATCACGAGTTAAAAAAGTATCTATCATCCAATTTCTAATATAACGTATCGGATGGTCAGGATAGATGATGGCATTGTATAATTCTTTTAATTTAATGCAGAAATATTTCGTACAGTATCTATTCTCATTCACATCATTCTGATCTCATACGTTCCATGATTATATCCAACCAAAAGAAAGTCGGGTTGCGTGAGAAAATGATCGTCCCGTATTAGCTGATGAGATTTTAAATATTTCTACAAGGTGAGACCGGAAAATTCGGTAATCACCCTTTACTGTTTATGAAATCAGTTTATACTTGAATTTTCCATAGTTAAAGATATTTGTCGATATTGATATGCGCAAACTGAATTCTTCACTAAAAATGATTGCGAGCCTCATTCACATCTTCAAGTTTGATGCATACGTAGACGCTCGATTTTGAGAAGCAGAGGCAACACATTAATCATACACTTTAAATTAAAATTAGGATGCCGTCATTCTTGAGGGACACAATAGGCAGCGAATTAATGTTTTAGGCATTAACTGTGGGGGAAAAACTGTCACTGCTATCGAGAAAGAAGTACACCCTATTCCAAAAGCGTTTTCACTTAGGTGAATGATGTTCGGCGTTCTTGCAATACATTAAACCAGTGAAATTAATCGGTTCAGACAAGAAGTCGAGTTCGAATCAAGTCGGACTCGATTTCTTGCCTGAACCGATTAATTTCACAGGTTTAATGTATTGCAAGGATGCCGAACATCATTTACCTAAGTGAAAACGCTTTTGGAATAAGGTATACAGTCGGGTGCAAAAAGGTTTTTACCTAGGTCAAAATTGTTCGGCTTCCTTACAATACTTCAAACCAATGAGATTGCTTTTACCAGTGTCTAGTCGAACACGCTTACTATGGAACGATTCCATTAAGTTTTTGCTTAGCATCGGGGATAAGTTTTACGTCACGTGCTCAACTATGTTGACAAAAAGATTATTTTGGCTGTTTTGATGAGGATTTTTGTTTTATTAATAATAAACTAATCTATTTGGTTAATAATGTAACATAAATGGTGCACAATATCGATATAATTATATGCGTGATCAAGAGATAAACTGATGCAGCGCTCGTTATGGTATGATGCGGAAGTGGCTTACAGGGGTAAGTGGAAGCTATTTTCTTTTGACTGCTCGAGAGGTTACAAGCCTCATTTTTTGTGTGTATTTAAAGTAATCAACGACAATTATGGCAAAACCAAACGAAATTTTTTTTTAATTAATTATATAACTAGATGGATCCCGTCAAAATTTGACGGAGAACAACCCATCTTATTATTAATCCCCATTTCTTTAATTAAAAAATAATAAAATAAAAAATTGTCAGCGCAACAAATAGAATAATCAGAGCTTAAATATTTCATTATGCACAAAGAATAAGAAATGAGTTAATATATAAAATCAAAATAGCTTTAAACTAAATTTCTCTGAAAGTATTAAACTGAGACAAAGTGTCAGCGGATAAAAAGATCAGTTTTTAAAGCTCTCTCTAACGATATAGCATTTAACATAACATTTTCAGAGTTTTTCAGTAGTCACAAGGAAACGTCATAAAATGATCAAGGCAGGATTTTCTTTCTGCAAATCTTCAGTTTATTTAATTCAAAACAATGATTGAATATTGTCTCATTACAACAATCCCTGGCTTCTGATGGATTGTCGTAACTTTCTTTGTTGGCTTCAGATGCGCAGAAGTGCCAATTTTGCTCTTACAAAAAATGTTTTGCGCTTTTAATATATAGGATTATAAACGGGGCCCACGCGCACTTTGCGCGGTAATTAGTCTTATCAAATTCAATTCATTCAAATTGTTTCGTTTGATGAACTTACATTTTCTCCTTTATTAGGACCTTTAGCATAAAAGCTACTTATAAGAATACGCCCTTGGTCTGTACGTTTATCCGGCCGTCCGCCGTTTGCACGATAACTTGAAAACGGATTAACTTTTTTAAATTCTGTTTTCAGAAATATGACCATCCAAGTCTTAGCTCGGCCGTATCAATTTTTCAGAATTTTTCGTGGACTTCTTCAAATCGAATTCACGTGCTAAAACAGTGTAAAGAATTCAAAGATATTGGCATGTCATATATCAATCGATTTATCAAGAAGGAATACATTGCTATTTTCTGTTCATCTTTTAAGCATTACTGACATCGGCGCGCGCACGTGAAATCGCTTTGTCGACGCACGATTGCTCAAGTGTTCATAACACTGGGCAACAAAATTTAAGATTTTTCTTGTGACAAAATGAAAGTGGGTGATTTTTGGTAGTATTTTTTCTGCTGATTACGAATATAATTTTTAAATTTCTCTAGCACGCACAGCTTTCTTGTTTTACAATGAAACATTTTTAAATCATTCAGTGTTTGGGGCCTGGTAAATTTCCTTGCGGCCCCAAAATATGGATACTTTAACAATGTAGCCGCTTCTCTTCATACTTTAACATAGAAATCTCGATGTGTATAACTTGGAAACTTGACGTGATAGAAAAAATCTAAAAGCAGATTCGGATTCTACCTAGAAATTACTACTAAGAACACTTTGTGTGGTCTTAGTCACAAAATGTGTGTTGACTACTGTAATCTATATTATTCAGTAGCGGAAGAATGGAGCTACTTATTGGTTTTATAATGCCTTAACTGTGTACCCCTTCATAATTTCTACATTTTTTGAGGTAGAAGGTTGAAATTCAGAATGTAGCTTCCTATGGGCATGTCCATCTGCACTATTTACCCGGTAGTTTGGTTTTGATTGGTACACTGGGGTCGGAATTACGGGGGTGGGATTCAGAGAGGACAACATATCTATGTGCTATTTAGGTACGTAAAGGCGTGAAATTTAGTATCCAGATTCCTCTAGGCAAGATCTACATTACTAGGAAGTTTAGGCCCAGGTGTTCCTTTGGGGTCGGATTTTATCGGGGTAGGTAGTCACGTGGTCTTTAAAATATGCCAACATATGGCTTGTGATATATCATACGTTCGGAAATGATGAGAGAGGAAAGAAGATACGAGAAAATTGTATTAAGACATTTTTACATTTTCTACATATTACGTTCGAGAAAATCAATTCTTTGATTTAAAAAACTTGGGGAGAGGATAAAGTGCAGACAAAGGGGCTAAAAATAAATGACTGCAGGACCTGCCTTACCCTACTCGGCGGGGGGGGGGGGGGGGAGATTAATTTCTTTTTTGAAATGTATCTCTGCTTCTCTGCTAAAGCTCCTCATTGGAATGTTTACAAGATTTTATTTACAGTTTTGTGATTGATTGATGATAAAAATTGTTGCTCAGACAACAATGGTCAGGTGATTTTTCAGTTCCGGCGTGTGTTTAAGTGAGCGCCAACAATGCTTAAACATGCAACAACAATGCAAAACTGTTTACGTGATGAACTCACATGTTCTCCTTTTATTTATCGTTGGATATATTTTAATAGTAGAGAATATTAAATGATTTGAACAAAAGAGGATTTTTGTTAAAGTAACGGTGTTATGAATTAGTGTATATTTTATTAAAAACTAAAATATAGAATAAAGCATGACCTGACAATTAACATGAAAAGTTTTTTAAACCCTCAAATAAACAGATCAAATTGCACACTTGGATGAAAAAATTTTAATCTGTTTATGGTGTTCTTTACATACACTGTTTAAAACTTAAACGAAATCAAAAACGCGATAAAGAAAAAAAAATGTCTATCTCTATCGGATTCGAACTCTGCTATTCGAGGCATTAGGCAGAGACTTTAACGATACTGCTGTCAGCCGCTATCGCTTATTATTGTCAGGAGGGAGCACACGACGAGCACATCCCAAGCGTATACCTGCTACCCTATTTTCATTCAGAAGGGACAGGTCCATTCTAATATGCCTTGACTCTCAGTACAAGTACCTGATTTTGCAACCGATCAACATCCAGTAAACTCAGCCCCTACGGAGCAGGTAAAAACCTTTTTGCACCCGACTGTACATGCAGAATACTGTACTCGTTAGAGGTGTAAGCATCTCGCTATAATGTTTTTTGTAAAAAAAATAATAATAATAATAAAAAGAGGGGGTAATATACTTTATCTTTGCTAGGATAGATTAGATTAGGTCTATGTGTTTTGTTACATACTAAAGCATCAATCCATTATATTCAAGGACTCGTATTCAAGTTACCATACTCACCCGAGAATTAAGGCTTTAGTTCCTAAACTTTGTCTCTCTTGCCCCAAGTAAGAATTACACCACGAAATTCAAAGTCGGCAATCGATTCGTGACCTACCAAAACCAAACTGAATGCAATTCCCAATTTCTATGCATACTCATCTTCACGCTTCACAAACATCCGTTAAAAAAACATAAAAAGGAAAAAATTCCAAGTTAATACTTTTTTTTCATTTATTTGAAGACGATTTTTTTCAACCACAACATCCAACTATTTCATTTGCAAAAATTAAAATTCTTTTTGACAGAGGTGCCTTTCAAACGCACAAGAAAACTTTCTCTTCAAATTCATGCAGAACGCTAAATTAAAAAGGAAAAAAAAAACCTTCAAAAATAATTCAATTATATTTCTCATTAATGAAAAAAAGAAATTGAACTGCATTCGCTTCTAATGACAATGGAAATAATTTCATAAAAGCGATTACACTCAAAATACATTATTATAAATGCCAATCTTATCCAAGAGTGGGCTAGAATGAAATAATTAAACGCCATTTGCCTCTCGTTTTGGTTTTTCCCGCGATTTCGCTTTCGACATCCATACAGAATCTGAAAGAAGTTTAAAAAAAAAAAAAACGAAGAGAAAAATCCCAAATCTCTGAGAATTGATTTCCTTTAGAAATCGGCACAAATACCAAGAAAATTAATTAAATTTCTTGACCAAATCTTTCGCAAACGATTTTAAAAATTTCTCTCTCTATTCGCCAATCCAACAAATCCAGCAAAGAATGCCAGGAAATAGTGAAAAAAATTCACATTTCTCCCCTCCTTCAATGAAAGAAATCAATTCCTTTAAGAAAATTAGTGGAGCGTAAATGCTTTACTGCAAGCTAGCTACTTTACTATCAGTAATTTTACTAAAAGGTTTTCTCAATTTACTCGGGAGGAAATAATCAAGTGCGAACCAACCAACTGAAGAAGCCAAAACGGAGACAAACAAACCCTTAAGAAGTAGGACGTTAGCGAAATGCATGCGAAAGGAAAGGGTTCGGAAGTGGTATAGGAGATCGATTACCATATAAAACCCAGGGTCTACGATCCATTTCTTCACCATCGGTCATACACAATAGAGCACCCTTGCATCTCTGTGCAGCACAGTTTCCATTGCAAGTGATATTCCATGATATCTATACAACTGCATATCATTGGTGAAATATCTAGAGCTTCCCACTCAAATAAGCGGTAGAAAAAAAAATCGGCTTCAAATAAGTGAAAGTATTAACTTCTAATTTTTTTCCTTTTTATGTTTTTTAACGGATGTTTGTGAAACGTGAAGATGATTCTGCATAGAAATTGGAAATTGCATTCAGCTTGGTTTTGTTCAGTCGCGAATCGATTGCCGACTTGAATTTCGTGGCGTAATTCTTACTTGGGACAAGAGACACGAGGAGAGACTGGCCTTGAGGAGCTGTGGATACTTCTCGCACAAGAATAGAAGGGAGAAGACAACATTGTCCAAAAAAGTGGTATAACCAGAAATTTGCATAAAAACATTTTATGATCATCATATTACTCGCTATCTCATAATGCTATGCTGAATAAATTTCTTTGGTGGATAACTGTTGCTCCTCCCTTTCATTCTTCTACATGATCCTGTGTTGTAATGTATTTTCGAAATAATTTTTTCGTGTATTTACCCTATAATTTTGTCCCCCGAAAATGTATTAAAATTTAACTGAAAGGGTCACTCTACCTGGTCAAAACAAAGTCGCCGTCCAGTATTCAATATACAAATACTAAGGAGCCAATCACAGGGTTACTGGTACGTCATATTTGAATTTGCATAGGCGATATGTCCGAGAGAAAAAAAATAGGGAACTATCTTCCACTTCCATATTACTTCCTGTATTAGCTTATTACTTCATTTGTTTGGAAAAAAGATGCCTGTGAATGCATGGTCTGGAACGGAAAAGATGTTACGGAGTTTCAGAACGGACAAATTGTTGGTCTATTCCAAGCAGAGAAAGCAAGAAAAGATTAAGTTAGGTTATATTAGAACTGGAACTGGAGTAAGAACTTTTCAACGTATTGTGGGGACTCTCATGTGTCCTCAAATTAGTTTCACCCCCTTTTTTATATATACACTCAAATATAACATTAACTTTTTTCCTTTTAGACTATTCCCCACCGGCATTTAGTAATTACTCCAGCATCTCCAGTTTATAATTATTATAATTTAATTACACGTTACTAAATTACAAGTACAAACTTGGCCGTGAACTTCTTAATTATATTCAGAATCCAGATACATTAAATTGATAACTAAGTTCTGGTTAGCAGACATTAAAAGTACATTGCATTGTGTAAACATTAGTGCCGTAATAACCCTTAAGAAATAAAAATATTAATTTTTTTATTTTTACATTAACCAAGCGTTAAGGTGTAAAAGCTAGAACCCACCCCCTTCTTTTAATAAGTTAACTACTTTATTCATCAAAATAATTCAAAAGGCAACAGTAAATCATTTGCTTATAAATCTTTTAAGTTTTATTTAATACTAGTAATAAAGCCTGTCATACGAAGTGAATCTGTAAATTTATTATTAATTATAAAATTTCGCCTGTGATAGGACTGTGATAATTGACAAGACTGCCAATATTAAATAAGTCGCTGTCAATGTGAAAGCGAGGCTGAAAATGTTTTCTTATTTAGTTTACAAACCTACTTATCCGTTAACGTCGGGGGGGGGGGCGGGCCAGGCGCATGTCCTCAATGGTAATACCCAAGCGACTCAAACCCATATGCTCTATGTAGTTCGCGCCACAGTTCGTGTCAGACACAGCTTGCTTTTGATTTTATTCGACAGCCCGGCGTACGACGATTACAAGAACAATGGAAACTCTAAGTACGATTTTACTTTAAAAACATTTGATCTGTGACAGAACTGTGATAATTGACAGTTTTGCCAATAGTAAAAAAGTCGCTGTCAATTTGAGAGCGATACTAATACAATCTGTCCTGTTACAATGTGACAATCACTAATATCAATTTGACAGTTATAACCTAACACAAAAACACATCTATAACTGCCAGATGTAAACTCTTCAGTGAACTTGGCTCGTCGATCTCTTTTTTACCTCTCTCATTGCTCATTTTCCTCGGCAGTCTGTTTTGTCGGCATATTGCACGAGCACTACAGGGTGCGTAAGGTATTTGAGGACAGATTCACGTCAAGAAAGAAAACAGAGATAAGTCGAGATAATAAATTATTATCGAAACATCTCATGATCATACACAAGAAACTTTCTTGTTATATGGCTATTCAATGAATCCGCTTTCAGCTTCTATAACTGCTTCAATGCGAGATCGAAACCGTCGACATGTGCGAATCAAATGGTCATGGTTCATATTGGTCATTACTCGAACAATGGCAGCTTTCACTTCATCTTTGGTGTTATGGGGTGTTCATTGACCTCTCTCTCCACAACGCTCCATACGTAGTAGCCCAACGGATTCAGGTCAGGGGAGTTAGGGACTTTTCCTTCACACGGATTTTTCAGCTTGTTTAAGAGCCTTTCGATCTGAGTAGGCGGTTCTCTCGTGTTTTGTCTGACAAAAACTGACCTCTTCGCATAACATACGAGTGATATCTGATGTTTTCATGGACAATATTTCTGATTGTTCCTTCCGACATATGGAGGTCTTTGGTAAGTGACCTCATGGATGTTCTGGGATTGTCATCGATGGCCTGCTGCACTTGCTGAATAAATTCAGGTGTTCTGATGATGTCAGAGCGTGATGGCCTACTGCTGCAACATTGCCATCTTCGGTCTCCGACTCCTTCCGCACTTTGTGGACGAATGATCTTGCGACCTTTAGAAATCGTGATATCTCTAAATCGCTGTGCTCTGCCTTTATTACCACGATTACTGCATGTCTCTTCATGATTTATGTTACTTGATGGTCCGCCATTTTGCTTTCCGGAAACTGAAAGGACATACAATTTACTATAGTGCAGCAGTAGGCAAACGAAGGCGTGTCCTCAAATACCTTAGGCTCTGTATATATTAAAACCAAAAAAAATAATTATACATATTTAATGAATATTATAAAATGAGAAAAAATGATGCTATTTGCTTCTGATTTTATTCGATTGGATTTTATTTTTCTATTTTAGGACTTTTCCTTTTTATTAATTTACTCAACTGAAAAATTATTACTATACACATTTAACGAATATCATAAAATGTGAAAACTAATGTTACCTACTTGTGACTTAAATTGTATAACTGAATTGTAGAACATCCCAATTCCACCTTTGGTCGTTTTTCGTTTGTTTTTTTTGTTGTTTTTTGTTTTTTTTTAGCAAAATTGAATGTACATGCCCAGAGCTACCTCCTGGGATAAAATAACTTCCCAAGTCCAGCGCTTATAATGACATATTATATTTCTTAATGAATTGATTAACATACCAAGTTCTGAAATTATAATTCCCTCTCCTGAAGAATTTAGTTTTTCGGGCTTAAGATGTTCTTCAATTCAGGTTTTTAATTGTTAATCAATTTCAAAATTTTATTTGAATGTGATTAATTTTTATTAAAACTTAAAAATAAGAATCGTATACATGTAATGAATTTCGTAATTTGGAATAGCTAAATTACTTACTTCGGATTTAATTTGATTTATTTATTTATTTATTTTAGTGTGCTATTTTTAAATGTCAATGGGTGTATATAGTTAAATTTATGACGACAATATATTTTTGAACCATCTATATACTAAAACTCTTGCGTGTATTTATTTATCTGTAATTCTATCTCCTCCTAGACGGTTTGAGCTAGCGACTTGAAATTTTCAGGGCAGGCTTATCAATAAAGGACCTGCTCTATCACCAAAAATCCGCCCCCTACGACCCCCCCCCCCTTTCCCACTTTTTGGGGTTTTCATTTAAAATTGTCTGCTTTTGCTTTGTAATTCCCCTCAACGGATGGCGCGGGCAGGCGAAGCCGCGGGTAACAACTAATAGCCTATGAAAAAGATGAGTTTTTTTTTGATAGTCACTTTCGTCGGCTGCGATTTTTGGTTTTTAACATCAGTGTTTTTCATTTGTTGGTAACTATGAAGGATGTATTGTTGCTTTGACTATGGAAACGGACATGGAGCAGGGGGAGTTAGCATTTTATATACCGTGTGTTTCAAAAGTTCCCGAACGCAGGAGAAGACTTTCCCTGCATAATGTAGTGTTGTGCAGGTATGCTGAAGGGCGGGTAGACAGGAGCCACTGTCTCTCAACCTCTTTTTTTTCAATTAATGGATGCCCCCAGTCGTTACAAATCCCGCTATTTATTTTACATAAATGCAAATACGCGAATATGAGAGTGAAATAAAAGGTTAAAGTAAAAATTAGAAGTTTTATTTAGAAAACCTACGGTATACGGTATTAAGCTTATACCGGTACAGTAACAGTTTCAAAAGCGTTTATTGCGTGAAAACAAACAAATGAAATACAGTATGCAAGAACGAGCAGAGGTGGTTCTCCTTTGTGCGAGAGGGGATTTAACGTTGCACAATGCCGCCCACGAATTCCATGCCCGACATCCTCACCGCCCGAAGCTTTCAACAAGTACTCTTTCGACTCTGATGAAACGATTTCGAGAGACTAGCGTATAGCCAATCGGTGAACGGTGAACACTTTGAGCAAATGGTGTAACCTACAATGGGAGTGTAAAAATAAAATAAACACATTTGAGAAACTGTGCCACTATGTCAAACTGATTTTATGTAATTTATTTCAGTACATGGTTTATTTTAGTGGTTAGCCGCACATTACTCCCGCTGTCATAGGTTAGGCTTTCCCTACATACAGAAGGGGCAGTTCGGGAACTTTTGAAACACACGGTATACGATTTTGCTTTTCACACTCAAGTTATGCTTTATTTAAAATATAAAAAAAATAGAAAATGACAATGAGAGACAGGGCAGGGTACTCAAAAGTCACCTGATCATCGGAGTCCAAGCAACAATCTAACCATCATTGTCTCCAGCGAAAATACGCTGATTATTAAAATCAAAGATGGAGACAATGAAGGTTACATTGGTCTCATTAAGTGTGTCTAGTTATTTTTGTGGAACAGTGTCTTCTCCTTGGTTATTTGGTTAATCATTGTCCACAGTTTCCGCCACTTCGTCAAAAAAAGAAATTACATATTCTTGCTGACGCAAGTGAGTTGAAGATTTTCTATATTAATCGGCTTCCATTTCCAATTATCCTGAGAGGTAGTTTCCATTTATTTCTCCCTTCCTACCTTGTCCCATTTCTCAAATGGTACTAGTCCGATAACATAGAATTTGCGGTTACGGGGATAAAAAATTTGTTAGCCCAAATGGATAGAAGCCAATGCCCATTTGGGTTCCACTTGTGTTCTCTGTCATCCATCACGTGCTCGCAACAACAAAGAGCGGATTACTACCTCAATTCGTTTTTTGTCATCCGCAGCGGTGACGAATGCGTCCGAATTTCCTTTTTCTTCCCTTCCAACCCATACGATGATTGATCCGAGGTTTTTATATATGTTCATGTGAGCGCGATTATTTTTCTCACAAATGTCGACAGCTTAGACGAATCTAAAAAGAAAACCAATATGGAGAAAAATCTTTTTTCCTTTGTTTTAGGACAATCTTTTTCTGAATATCCTTCGACAATGTTATTTATGATCTGTTCTTTTAGGAAAGAGGGAGATTTTTATTAAAAAATAAAGATAAATAAAGAGCTGAAAGACTGGTACAGATAGATTTACGTTTCTGGTCGTCTTAACACCGAGTCGATGCCATAAAACTCTTTAAAGGAAAAAACAAACTCGAGTGGCGTTTACATTAAACCGGAAAGTGTTTCGCTATAATAAGCATCCATAGATTTTGCAAAGCACCGTTTGTAAGCCACCTTGAGAGTTCAAATAGGAGTCGCTTAGGTGATTTAACCGGATTGACAAGATGCAGCTAAACCCCAACATCTGCCCAAACGAAGCTTCCGGAATTTCTCTTCTGACGTCAAATGGATTTCTCCTTCATGACGTATTCTTCCAAGTTCATACGAATCTATAGTAGTCTTGGTATGTGCGGACAAGGATGAGGAGGACGTTAACGACCTGTTTTCGTATCGGTTTGCGACTTCTGATTAATATAGCAGCAACACGATTCCATAAGACAACTCAATCCCTGAAAGATTGGATTTCTATGATCTCTGCATGCTTAGGCGTTTTCGAATATTTCAAGAAATAGTCATTATACGGTAATGATACAGAACGAGTTGGATCACTATTGTGCGTACGTATATAATTTTGCCACGTTAATGGAGTTTTGGGCCCATTCTAGGTTTCATTAAAACACACTATTTTACAGTTAATCATGTTTATAATCCTGGGTTTATCACATTAAAAGAGAAAATCTCTTCTCTTTCTCAGATCTTCAGTTTGGAGCAATAAGGGGAACGCCACGCGTCAAGTCGAGGAAAACAGTACTTTGGTGTAGTTGGTGAAAAACTACCAACAACTTGATTTTGTATTGAAATCTCTTCTCTTTCCGAAATCTTCATTTTGGACATTGGCCAATTACCAGCATTCATTTTAGAAATTATCCGTTTCTTTCAGCAGCTTGTAAAGAAACTGAAAGGTTCGATACAGCGTAGAACTCAAAATAATTTAAAGCTCGAATTGACCGTTACACTTCTTTCCGCCAAATCGACGCACATCAAAGAATGGATGCTATGCTACGGATGGATGAATCCTTCCAAATTTTCGATCAAAGCAAAAAACATATTTGTCCAAAGGAGGCTAAGAGATAAAACAAAAAAATGCCAAACTATAATTTTAGTTATGCTTAAATTTATTCTTTTTCCAATGCATTTCACCTATCGGCATTTTTACGGGAATGTATTAATTGAAAAACATATTTAAAATGACATAATAGACTATTTAAAATATTAAGAAACATTAAATATAAACAATGCTATTAGGAAATCTCTGTACGTTGTTGAAAATTAAAAGTATGGGAGTTTTTAAGTAGGAAATACGAGGAGCAGTCAAAAAATTCCGAAATGACAGTGCAGCACTTTAATGGTAGGACATACGGCAACGCTTACCTAATCTCCTTCAAAGTAGTACCCTTGCGAGGACACACACAAGCTCCATCAAATTTGTCATTCTTGGAAGATCGGTGGAAGGCTTCTTGTGGAATCTTCCGGAGATCGGCCGTCACATTCAACCTGCTGTCCTCCATGGTTGCGAAATTGCCCTTGAGGCCCATTTTCAGAGTCGGGAACAGCCAAAACTCACTAGAAACGAGATACAGTGTGTATGGCGGCTGAGGGATGACAGGAATGTTTTTGTTAGCGAGGAATTGCTGCACAATAAGCTCGGTGCGCTATCGTGATGTAAAACCCACTTGTCGCGTCGCTTCCTTCGAACTGCATCGCGCAACCTCCGCAAAACTTGCACGTAGAAATAGCTCGTAACGGTCTGTCCAGGCGGTATAAACTTATGGTGTACCAAGCATCGATGTCAAAGAATGCGACTTTGCGACGAACGACCAACACTCACGTCTACTTCAAACGGAACAGTAACGAAACAGCACACTGAAACCTATCAGCAGTCAGGCCTTATTGCATTTACGAGCAGAGACGCTATTCTCCCTTCCACTAAAGTAGAATCGCTCGTTCGCCGAGGAATTCCGAGAACTTTTTGACTTCCCCTCGTAGAAACAAAGATGATAAAGTTAATTAATAACTAGATGGTTGAATATCTTTTACATTAGGAAACAATAAGATAACATAAAAATAAAATAGTACTATTTGATGAAAAAGCAACCCGGCTTCTAATTCTTTTCGATTATTTAAGAGCAAGTTTTTTTTCTAAACACGTAGTTTCAAATATTTCTTTATTTTCAAGAATACTTTTTCTTCAAAAAGTATTTTCTAGCTTTTTCGAGTTTCTTGCAAATTCAAATATTACTAAAATTACAATTTGGCCTATTTTAATAGTAATTCAAAATCTATATGCTTTACGAAACAAAAAAAAAAAGATTAAAATAAAAAGTGAAAAAGAAGGGGGAAACCGGCTTTTTGGTATACTCTATTATGCCAGTATTTATTTTCTCGTTTTCATGTGTGTACCTCATTCCCTATATTAGGAACCGACAACTGCGAAGCCATTATATGCAAGATGCAAGGGATTCAGTAATCTGTGTCAGACTCCAGTAGAAAAAAAACACCTGAAGCTAAGAATCACAGTGAAAAATGCAATGTGAATTCTCCAAAGACCAATTTTCTATTTAAGAATAGTAAACATGATAAGAATATTACGTTAAACGAAACTTCTGCTTTCAAGCTGGTTGGTAAAATTTTAATAAATCCTCTTATTAATGTCATTTTGAATATTCATATGTCATTAAGGACGCGTTGATGTCTCGTTCAAGAGAAGAACGAATGCGTTTTAGAAAATAAAATTAATCCCATCAAGGAAGATAAAGGAAAATTCAAGGAAATCGACTCTTAAAAAGTGGAGTAGAAAGGAAGATTAAAAAGTGGAGGATAAAAAAGGGGTAATAAAGTGGGATTAAAAAAGGAAAATGTCCCCCATTTGTTAGTCGATATTTTACCCTTCCTCTTTCTTTCTATTCCCCTTAAGAAAGTATTAATAGTTTTTCATTTTCGATTGAATATCACATGCCATATGTTACCATTTGAAATATGTTAATACATGTAATTTTTAGGTGGTCAGTAGGTCGTAGACGATATGCTCGGGTCGAACCCCATAGCTCCAACTTCACTGGCAAATCCAATCCAATATTAAGATGGGTATTGCTTAGAGGAATCTACATGCCACTCCTTTGCATGCCTATCAACTATTTAATCTTTCGATCCTTAAGTCCTGTTTTACGTTTTTTCATTAACATAAAATAATATTGATTATGTGTTGAAAACACTCTAGTTCGTCTTAATTAGCTTTTGTTGAACAGGAACACTTCAAATTTTGATACTAGACAAACTGGATTCTAGTAAACTGGTGATATTGGACAAAATAATGCACCCTCCAATCATTATTATTTTACCACAAAAAGTCAACCACTTAACGGCCGTTTTGCATCAAAGGAGGTACCCGGCATATTTACTACGATTAAGAGCAATGCAAGAAATGGCTGTGACGATAAACATAGAAATCTTAGGCCAAGCTGTCGAGCGTGTGCAAGCTAAAATCCATTTGAGGATTTGAGGAGGCACGGAGCAGCTAAATATGTGCTTAAATATGGGATAATAAAAGGGGGTAAATAGTAAATAAAGTGTGGAATACTATTATGTTCCTCAAACCATCCCCGAGCAATTGCAGCCGTATGACATGGCATTGTCTTGCTGGAACGCGTGCCATCCCCCTGTGGGAAGACAGTCGCCTTGTATGGGTGTACATGATCTGCAATAACCGAATGTGCCTTCCACAGGTATCAGTGGGCCCAGACAATGCCATGACAATACTCCCCACACGATGACGCTGCCGCCACCAGCCTGGATTCGTCCAACAATGGTTGCAGGATGCTTGTTCTCAGAGGCTTCTCGCCTCACCCGCCTACTGCCGTCACTTCTGTGGAGCAGAATTCGTGACTCATCGGAGAGAGCAACCTTTTTCCAGTCAGAAGTGGTCCAGTTTCTGTACTGTTGGGCAAATTGAAGCAGTTTTAGGCGATGAACCTTCGTCAGCATGGGTGCGGCGACCACCCGTCTGCTGCGGAGGCCCATACGTAGCAGGGTCCTCTGTACTGTCTGGTAGCACCCTCGTTAGTTTGAGCGGTAAAGCGTGGTTCCCACTGGCAGAAAACAAGAGAGCAGAAACCAGGGCGTATTTTTTTCTGCCTCTTTACTTTCTGCTCCTGCAGGTGTCCCACATGGCAGAAACTCAAAAGGATAAGATAGCAGAAGTTTTGCCCAACACAAATGCACTGCACCGAAGCAGTCGATCGATCTAAACGGTCGGCTTCGACTGCATACAGTACGTACACAGTTCGTTCAATCTTCATCAATCATCACATCGAATTTTTGCATTCAATTATTGTTTATTCAAGTTAATTTGATGAGGGTTGAACGAACCTCTAAAATATATATTTCGCACCTCTTCTATTAGCGCTTCTACATCAATTTTCCTTCTCGGCCTCTTCACCTTTGTGAGCTGAGTGTCCGACGTTTTTATTTTGTGAGAGAGAGAGAGGACGTCACTGTGAAGTCACTGCAGAGATCGTTTTCTATTGGCTGAGCAATCGTTTCTGCCCTGCTTGTGCCACAAAAGTTGAACTCAACTCAAAAAAGCAGAAATTTTTAGTCGGGCAGAAGAGACGAAAACGGAAAGTGACATCATAAAATTTTTCTGCTTTGTGGTTTCTGCCGTTGTTTTTACGCATGTGAGAACCACGCTTAAGTTGGTCCACTGTAGCTCTTTGGTTGGCCTTCACACACCTTCGCAGCCGACGTTCACCTCTCTCATCAATGGCACGTGGTGCTCCACAGTTCCCATACCGTTTATTCTGAACGGTCCCATTTTCCCAGTCATGGTACACTACAGCAGCACGAGAACAGTTCACAAACTGCGCGGTTTCCGAAATACTGCCACCCATGGCCCGAAAGCCGATTATCATCCCCTTTTCCAGATCTGATAAATCACGTTTCTTACCCATTGCAGCAATGAATGATATGTGTAACATTGTGAAAACCTATCTTATACCGTGTGTTTCAAAAGTTCCTGAACTGCTCCTTCTGTAGGTAGGAAAAGCCTAACCTACGACAGTAGGAGTAATGTTCGGCCAACCACTAAAATAAATCATGTACTGAAATAAATTACATAAAATCAGTTTTACATATTGGTAAATTTCTCATATGTTTATTTTTACATGCCCAAAGGAAACTGTATATGTTGGTTACACAATTTCATTTGTTTGTTTTCACGCAATAAACGCTTTTTAAATTGTTACTGTATACCAGTAGATTTTATAAATAAAACTTCTATTTTCTACTTTAACCTTTTATTTCACTCTCATATTCGCGTATTTGCATTTATGTAAAATAAATAGCGGGATTCGTAACGACTGGGAGCATCCATTAATTGAAAAAATGAGGTTGAGAGACAGTGACTCCTGTCTACCAGCCCTTCAGCATACCTGCACAACAGTACGTTATGCAGGGAAAGTCATCTCCTGCGTTCGGGAACTTTTGAAACACACGGTATAGTCACCTAACCAATTTCCAACACGTGACATAGTTCCTCGGCTGGGCAACCCCGAAGACAAACGTTGGGGGAGTCATAATAACGTGACTGGCCCCTGTATGTTGAGATAGATTTATTATAATTTTTTGTGAGATAACACTTTAATTTAACAAGATATCTAAAATTTAATTGCATTTTATCCTAAACTAAATTTTAAAAAAATTTAAATTTTGATTTGTCAAAATCTTCCTAAAATTTTCCATTCAAAATAATCCAATCAAAATTGTAATATGAATTCCTCCATCGAAATTTAAATACGTTCCTTAAAACTAAGTTTACTTGAAAATATAAATTATTTTATGAGTTCTTGTAAAATTTCTAAATTTTCTGTCTAAAAATTTTCTAAAAATGCAATTCGTGATACATCATTATACATCACTAAAAATTATAAAAAAGAAAGAGTTCATGATAGGTACGCGAAAGGAATTTGTCTTTTGTCTTATTTAAAGAGTTCTCTGTCTCGAAATTGTTTTGTCTTTTCGTAAGATCTAACTCATGAACCTGCACATTTCTGAAATTCCAACTAACTTCCCATGGACAAGTTTTGATGAAGAGGCTTGACTAGTCTACTGTCCTTTTATGGAGAAAACGCATCAAGGAGAACGGAGAAAACATGAGTGGTGAAAAGGAACTTTATCCATCTGGTTTAATGGCAAATACGCTGAGGAAAAATGGAAAGGCAAAACCGAAGATAAACTAGGAGAAGTGACAGGAAAGAACCACAGAATACCTTCTTTGTCACAATATAGAAAGCGTCAAAAGAATAGAACCTTCTAATGAAAATTCCCCCAACCTTTAATGGACATCATACTGTTGAACAAAAATTAGAAACTTTAAAGCTACACCTTTTAATGTTGTTAATAATAGCACGCAAAATTAATGAAGACACGGCAAAATTTTGGCGGACGTTCTTTTTAGCTTTTACACGCGTTTTACATTAACCGAAGAGTATGGTTATACAAGAGCATCACAATGAATGAATAAGCGAATTATTTTCGCTCGAGAAAATAGCCAATTTCCAAGATACACACTCAAAAGCAATAAATTTCAAAAAAGATGAAGAATCGCAAGAATAATTTTGGCACAAAGTTTAATACTACTCGTATAGGAATGAGAGAAAATTCGACAACGACAGATCAAAAAACAATCGATGATCTTGAAAAGTGGTTCAAGGCTGAATCAATAACAAGAAATTAACCCTTGAAAGGAAGATATAGGAAAGTAGTGCTAAAGCCCGAGTTCAATGAAACTAATCCTCTTAACTCCGGCCCAAAATATGATCAATAAATTGGTCTTGTCTGGAGAAATCTACATAACAAAATCACTCGTCTACGTCAAAAAATGAAAACACAATAAGCAACCCCATGCTTCTACTGTTTAAACGTAAATCCACACCATAGTCCCTTTTTACTCGTATATTTCAACAATTCGTTTTCTTTATATTTGGCCGACCAAAGGTGGCCTGTGTTCGTGTCTCCAACTCGACTTCAAATGACATAAATTGAGAAGATAAGTTGAAATTTTGAAGAAAAAAATTTCCGTCTGTATACATATGTAACCAATTTTTTGCAGCTAACTCCGCAAGAAACGACAAATAGCAGAAACCAAATAAAATCAATACTGTACATACTTGGCGGGTACCTTAAACTGTGCCTTGACGTGGACTTTTATGACAGTTGGTTAAGCATTTTTAGAGATATTAGGTTTTATTTTTTAAAAATTAAGAAATGACTGTACATTCATACCAACGAACCAAAGTCAATAAATAAATAAGCATATTCGACATGTACGGACTCCTCTCATAAAATCCAGGTCGCAGAATTTTTCCTTCCATTTTTTTAAATAAAACCTTTTAAGAGATATTATTTTTTTATTAAACTAAAGAAATGGTGTAACATTCATTCCAGCGAATAAAAGTTAAAGTTTTAAAGTTCCCCAACTCCCAAACGGAATTTTTTTTCCTTTCCTACTAAATTCCAAACGCTATTGTAAATCATTGGAATAAATGGAAAACGTCGAGAGATTAACAAAAATAATTGGAGTTAAAGGTCAGAGAAGGTGAGTGCCAGATCAAGAGAGGCTGGCTTTTAACTTTTCCGTGGCTAACCGAGGCCGGCCTCTTGTTGACTCCGAGTTGACTCCTCTAATTACGTTGTCAGCGTTGAGTCCGAGTCAACATTCACCAACGCATAAATTCCGATGTTGCACTACAAACAGGTCGCGTCTTCACCTTTAATTACCTGATCCCCCCCCCACCTTGTGAAAAATACGATAGAAGTGAGCCACGCTTTAATAATGCTTTTGCAGATCCAGTTCAGTTAATTGATGTTCTTGAATAATGTGAGTAGATGGGGCCGTGTTCCGAATGGTAATTTAAGATGTATGTGGAGAGTAAAGAGTGGATGTAGTCTGCTTTGAACGATAGACTGAGCATGTGGAACAAGTAACTAAGCGATTGCATGCTGACCATTTTGATGGGGAATGTGAAAGAAGTCGTCTAAGGTAAGTTTAGGTTCAAGTAGAGGAATACCTGGAAAGCGTGCGGTTTTGAAACTTTGAATTTTTTTTAAAAAAAAAAAGGGAAACTCTATGAAGAAAAGAATGACAGCGGATTGTATGCAGATAAAGTGATGTGTGGGGTCATTTAATTGGGGATGATTTAAGTTTGTTTCTTTCTTTTTAACGGTTGCCTACTCTTCCAGGAGGATTAAGGCGTGATACTTTTGTGTATATTAATTATTTTATCTCAAATGTATATTTTTTCTCTCCATTTGAACACAAGCGAAATTCAAAATCTTTCATACCCACTTTCAGGATGGAGAAATAAAGAAACAAATTTTACAGAAAATAATCCTGTCATTGAACGCAATAAAATGAGGAAATTTTAATTATTCGCCTTCGGCTGTAGCTCGCTCACTTTTTTCTTTATTTTCAATTGCTTTATGGGCAGAGAAACGTTTTTAGGATGGCACTAGAGAGCCTGGGCTGAGATTAATTTCCAAAATTAGAGTTCTTTTCGGATAGTTACACAACATCTAATTTAATTAACTTGGAATTTAATTAAGTCGGTGTGGTGGTATTTACCACTTCCTTGTCCACAACGCTTAATCGTTACGACACGATTCGCTTTAATTGGATTAGCTAATTTAACCGTCTTGTCTTATTCAAATATATCTTCTCCTCGGAATAATTCTTAAAACAGACTCTTACAAAATTTAATTTTATTCGCAATACAAAATCTTGGGAGTGCAAAAGGTTTGTTTTAATTCTGAAACGAATCTTATGACACTAGGGGCTTGCAGTAAATATCCGGAATGAATTAATTCTAGACAACCATGAGAGATAAATTTAAATTAACTGCACCATTTTTCGACGTACAAGGGAACCCCACATAGCCTAACCGCTTTAACAATGGAGTCCTTGTATGGCTATGTATGCTGAAATTTTTTCGTTTTTGCGGTTTATTTTGAAAGAAAAACAATTTCGCACTCTCTTATTTTGCAAGCATCTATAGTAGCTTCAGATGAGTAACATATTTCAATTTGGTGGAAATCTGTGACATACATGTTCGAGGGTTTCCCTTGTTAGTTCCTTTCTGTTGGCGGTCTCTGAACCATTGGAGAACTGATGAATTACTCGTCCCCAGAGATTCTCTTTCAGAGGACTAAAAAGGTGAAAATTAACCGCACCCGAGTCCATCGACACAGGTTAACAAGTCTTTAATCGTTACTAAAATTAGTTACATGTGGAATGTGGCCTCCACCATTTACTGAAAGCAGGTTACACTGTGTCTTCGTGTACGAATATTGCATAGAGCGCCATTCCATGCTGGTGGTGACCTTTTGAACTGATTTTATTTGGTGGGTATGAACTTTCCATGCCCTCTTGTATAATATTACCAAGTATTATAGCTTTTGGTCCAGTAGTTTTTTTTTTTATGGCCATGTCAAAATGGAACTTTAATTATAAAGACCTTTTATATACATACGGATCAACCCTGAATCATGGAAGAAGGAGATATACAGGAGGATTCTAAAAAGGTCGTGCCAAAATGAAAAGGCAGGTAGAAGGTGAAATTCTGAGCAAAAAAGACTAGTCGCGTTTTTCGATCTGAGGCTCCGTTAAAAAGTTATAGCGCTTTAAAGTTTCCTGACGTCACTTCCGGAAATCTATCTTGTATTCCAGGGTTTTTGTGTCTCGTCCTTTTCTCTTATAAATATCCGTTCATTGATATTCCTTACCGATACCGAACTTTAAAGCGCTATAACTTTTTAACGAAGCCTCAGATCGAAAAACGCGACTAGACTTTTTTGCTCAGAATTTCACCCTCTGCCTGCCTTTTCATTTGGGCACGACCTTTTAGAACCACCCTGTAAAATTCCTCCTTCTTCCATGCCCTGAATGTAATTCCTTGATTCTTACAAACAGATTTGTAATTTTACCCTAATGCTGTATATTGTTTAGATAAAGCATAAAAACACAAGCACACTGATGTTTTAATTTCCATAATGAGGGGTGACTGTTTTTTGACTTTCCTGGCAAGAAAATAAAAATGAATATCTATTTTTTCAAAAGTATTTTATAAGTTTATTTGATATTAAATTTAAGCTGGTATATGATGTGACAAAAAATAAACAAAACACTTTTTTTTCATAAGAGCTGCAACGGACTTCCTGCTTTTCCTTTAGTATAGTTCCAGTATATAATCATTACTTCATTAAGATAAACGATAGTTTTAGCTACTTTTAACTGTGTATCCTTTCTAATTTTGTTCATTAAATTTTGTTCTAATTTTTTGAAGTTACTCTTTTGAGATGTTTACTAAATGTTTTATGTTATTTAATTACGTGGGCCGTAGATTTTTTTTTGGATGATGTGTAATGTGATTTCTCGTTTTGTGGTTTACAGATGAGAAGCGTTTGTTTATAACCTCCTCTTTCTGGTAATGTTTTCAGACTGTACGCTCACATGCCAAACGTCATGGGATAGCAGTGGACTATTTTTCAAGTGGCAGTAGCATCATGTGCAAACAGTATAAATATGCAAATCAGTGTCACTAGTAAGGGGTGAGGTGTTCAGTGTGACAATGGCTACACAACCAAAGCTATCAGAGTTCGAACGTGGCCCAGTATTTGGAGCACGACATATGGGCCATTCAATATCGGAGGTGGCTCAAAAATTCAACATCCCACGGACCACAGGTTCAAGAGTCTACCGAGAGTACCAACTTGACGGCATTATCTCCTACCATGGACAACAGCAGTGGTTGACCACACCTTCTCAATGAACGGGACCAACGGCATCTGACTAGGATGGTTACCGCTAATAGGCAATTGACACTACGCCAGAAGACATCAGATTTTAACCAGGGTGGTACTAGAGCTGTATCGATACGAACTGTGCAACGAAATCTGTTGTCCATGAAATATAGAAGCAGAAGACCCACGAGGGTGCCCTTGCTAACAACAAGGCATCGTCAGCATGAACACATCAACTGGACACTTGACAACTGGAAACAAAAGCTTGCAAGCTCATTTGCGATGTCACCCTCATTGCTATCATTTTTTTTAGGAAACCTCTGGACATCTTCAAAATACTCACAGCCCAACCCAATTCAGGTCCCAATAGACTGACTCGATAAAAACTGCTGCATAAATGAAAATTCGGAACTTTCCTTTCCCTTAGGAATATCTACACCTGATAAATATAGAACCCATGTCGACTTTTCTTCCTTTTCGTTAAGAAAACTTTCTTTTTCATATCGCCTTTCCTGGGGACAGAGAATTCTTATTTTTACTCCACAGCTTTTTCCCGTTACCTATTTACCTATCTGCCTTCCCATACAAGTAAATAAGATGTCGAAATAATATTTTTCCGTCAAACAAACTCTACTCTTCGCTCACTCGATCCAAATTTTAAAATAACAATTTTTAATTAAGGTTGGATCTCTAAAACAAACAGATGCCTGTGTGATGATGAGACGGAGCATACGAAAACGCCATCAAACTCTTTCTATTTTTCTTAAGTTAACGAACACCAGCTTTCTCTTCTAAATTCTGAATGTTTAGTGGTTTTATAAATTTTTCATAATTAATGGAAAGCTGTTTATAAAATAGAAATTTCCGAAGGATTTAAGCGGATAGTTCAATGAAACTTTAAGAAGGAACTATGAAAACTTCCTTCACTTACATTCTACTTTTTGTGTTCTTTTTCTATTCCGAATAGATATCTACAGCGCGATTGTCATTTCTCATTCAAGAAGTCTCATTGAATAAAAAATGTTTCTATTAAACAAGGTGTTAATAATAATTTCGTAAAAGCAGCATTAGAACAATAATTTGAAATCCTAAGTGTGAGCAGTATATATTAGGAATAGATTTTAATAACTAAACGTAGAAAATAATAAAGAAAATTTCATGGTCTGGAAGTATGGCGGATAAAAACCAGCTTATTAAGTATCGAAAGGTGCTTTTTGCTTTCAGTGTGGGGAAACGTGTCTCTCCGTCTGTCTGCAACTCTAACTCCTCCGAAGCTATGAA
Organism: Rhysida immarginata; assembly: GCA_023313115.1. Taxonomy (NCBI): domain Eukaryota; kingdom Metazoa; phylum Arthropoda; class Chilopoda; order Scolopendromorpha; family Scolopendridae; genus Rhysida; species Rhysida immarginata. The sequence goes on from JAHWFO010104987.1 coordinate 1,683,509, forward strand.
AGATTTTCAAAATCTGTTTTCGTCAGTCGATGAATATGGTTCATGGCACGAACCTGTCACAAATATTATCTAAATCGGTTCATTGGCACGTGCACAAATGGTATCTCAATTTTCCCGCCAAGCAATTTTCAATGGGAAGACATATTAAATCAAACAAATCGTAATGACGAGATAGAAACGGTTATTCATTATTATTTTCGTCAGTCAATGAATATGGTACATGGCACGAACCAATCACAAATATTATCTAAATCGGTTCAATAGCATGTGCACAAATGGTACCTTCACGACCCCACCTAGCAATTTTCAATATAGAGTTATATTAAGTAATATATCAAACAAATCGTAATGACGAGATAGAAGCAGATATAAATTACTATTTTCGCCAATTAATAAATATGGTTTCGGGAATGAACCATTTAGAAAATGGTTGAAATCGAAGCAATGGCACGTGCTCTAATGGTACCCTTATGACACCCTCAAATGTTTTCAATGATAAGATATGGCATGTAATATATCAAACAAATTGGGATGATGTGTCATGAATGAATATAATGTAAAATTAATGACAGCCGAAATTGGTTTCAAGGAACCTGGTTTAGTGGAACCATTATGGTTCATTGCAACTTTCAATGCTAAAATATATCAAACGACTTGGAATAACGTATCACGAATGAATATAACGTAAAATTAATGATAGTCGAAATTGGTTCAAAGGTACGTCGTTAATGGATCATTATGGTCCATTAGAAACTTACAATGTTAACATAGAGCAGTTTGAAATATGGTTCCGCGAATGGTTTAGTTTAACTTTTCGGTACTTTGTTATGTCATTCCTCAATGGTTTATTAATAATACTTTATTATAATCGAAGTCGGTTGTAACACAATTAGGGGACTGAAAGGAAATACACAACATAACCCAATTTACAAGTGAGTTTACTCAAAATCCAAATTAACATATCATTAGGCTCAAATACAATATTTATATTTATTATATTCAGGATCAGATTATACTCAGTATAAGTTATTCAAAGTTTAAAAGCTACATACAGAAGATGTAGCTTTTACTTATTTGTTTTAAATGTGTTTCTCATTTTTTATAAAACTTTTTTTTACTCCTTTGGAGTGAAATTATGAATAGGATATACAATAAGCACAAATACCACTTTTATTTTATTTGTATAGTTTATTCTTGTTTCGGTGAACATTATTATTCAAATAGGTACAACATTACAAAAAACTAAGTACATTTGAATACTTGATAATACTAAGGGTAGATAAACACTATAGTGATGTCTTAAAACCAAGGAAAAAATATTATGTGGATAATTATTACAATAATAAATGAAAGAAAACTCTTTAACCACAACGAATAACAGAAAAATAAACCTGGATACGTGCATTTCGAAAGTACTGCTTTCATCTTCGGCAGGAATCCGTGACTCCGTTCACTTTCATTAGAGTGGATTCACGGAGTCACGGATTCCTGCCGAAGATGAAAGCAGTGCTTTCGAAATGCGCGTATCCAGGTTGTATTTTTCTGTTATTCATTGTGGTTAAAGAGTTTTCTTTCATTTATTATTGTACATTTGAATAAGTTTCACACAGACTCTGTGATCGACGTCAGTGTTCCAAAACATTTTTGGAGATCCTCTATTGAATATAAATTTTGAAAAATTATGCGATTCCCTTGAAACTGGTAAATTTTAATAATTCCCAAGATATTTCCTAAGGAACTTCTTCAAACTTGGTAGTGCATCTGTGTTTTCTTCCTCCGAATCTGCCTCCTTCGTAACTGCTTCAATCTGCTTTTTTGTGACTGTATCTATAATGTCATAACTCAAGGTTTCAGAAGTCACTAAAACGACTGAAGCCCACCCAATCTTAGTCCTTCAAATATAAACAAATCAGGAATCAGGAATTCGATCGAGCTCATCCAATCATCATCTGTTACATGACTATTCGACTGAGTCAGTGCAATCATCTATAGGAAATCTATACGTATATAAGTGTTAAAATTACGTAGGCCATGTGGAGCTTAATCCGAACTAACTCAATTTGCAAGTTATAACTGAAAATACGGTAAAACCATGTTCAACTGCAATTTAATAAATAATTCTCCCCTTCACAATATCCACTTGTTCAGGAATTTGCTTGCAAGGTTGGATTGTTTATCAAGTTCACTGAATCATGAATGAAATCAAAAATTATCGATTTGGTTTAATTACCCGTGTTAAAAGTTTATTCAAATTTTGTAATGCTAACTCAATTTGGAGAAGATCAATTTGGTCAAGAGGAAATTTAATTAACCCCCCTCCCCTTATACAGGGTGCCCAAAAAATATGGTAACATGGCAGATATCTCAAAGCTGCAGGTAGGAGAGATCTGATGAGTGTGGTTTATAGGTAATGGAGGGGGGGGGGGGGGTTGGGGAATTCATTGCCGCACTCAAATTTGACTTTGACCCCTAAATTTAAGGTCATCCATTTGCTAACTCGAAAACTATGAAAGACAGAGTAAAATTTCCAATTGCTACCGTGAAGAGCAACACAACATTAATCTAAAAACAATTTTTAATCACACCCTTCCCCTTGAAAGATTTTGAGAAAATGGGCGAGAAAGAGCCACTCAAGGTCAGGTGGGCTGGCCAGGCTGACTGAGGTTTCTAACACATTTGAATTGCAGTGAAGCACACCGTTGGGAATTTTCTTTGATCTTTCAAGGGGAAGAGTGAGATTAAAAATTGTTTTTAGACTAATGTGGTGTTGCTCTACACGGTGGCAATTGGAAATTTTTCTCTATTTTTAATAGTTTTCGAGTTAGCAAATGGATGACCTTAAATTTGGGAGTCAAAGTCAAATTTTAGTGCAGCAATAAATCCCCCCCCCCCCTATTACCTATAAACCACACTAGTCAGATTTCGCCTACCTGGTAGCTTTGAGATATCTGCCATATTACCAGACTTTTTGGACACCCTGTATATTCCAAATTCGTTTATTAAATGTTTGAGTTGTAAAGGAACAAAGTCTCTAATCTCTTGGCGCTTCTTTTACCTTTCCATTAGCTGTAATGTTGATCGTTACTACGATTGGAGGCTTTTTCATATGACCACGAGCACTTGTTCGTTTCAAGTTTGCTTCGATGCCTAAAGAGAAGAATACACAATTAAAAAATCAGAAGTGGTAGAAAAGGCAAGCGAAATGTTCCAGCTTTTGTTTACCATTTCAGCGCCGCCTTTTCTTAATCCCGTCGAGAGAACTTAGGAAGTTTTCAAAGTAAATAAAGATCGCCGAATCTTCTCGTTTCTCGTTTAACATCGAACAATCAAGTCCATCGCTAACGACTAAAAGAGAAAAATGAGCGAATGCAAAATTTTAATTTCGAAATTAAACGAGATGAAAACTCTTTCCTTTCACTTCCTAAAATCCTTTTTAATGGAAAAACTTCAGATCACGTTCATTTATAACGAAGCAAGAAAGCATATCAGCTCATTTTTCAATGGCTTTCTTTTAACTTAATTAGAAGAATAGTAGAAGTAAACCTAACAATTTTTTACACATCACGCGGTGTGCTATCTGCCGAACCTTGCTTACTTACTTTTCAAACCCGCTTATCCGTTAGGGTCGCGGGGGCAGCAGCCCTATGGAGGATCTCCAGCGATCGCGATCTTCCGCCATCAGGCGCATGTCCTCCCTGGTAATACCCAAGCGACTCGAACCCAGATTCTCCATGTCCACCTGGTCCTAGGCCGACCCCTTGGTCTCTTACCCACCGGCTTGGAAAATAACAACTGCCTAGCGAGGCCAGTTTGCGGCATCCGAATCACGTGACCATACCAGCGCAACTGAGATCTCTCAATGCGGAAAAGTAGCGGCTCAACATCTAAAGACTCCCTTATTGTGTTACTGTGCACTCTATCTAGTAGGGTAACACCTGTCACACCTCTCAGAAATCTCATTTCGGCCGCTTGTATCCGCGATCGCACTCTTTCGGTCGTTACCTCATGGCTACAGGTGAGAATGAGGACGAAGATAGATTTGAAGACGGAGAGCTTGGCTTTGTTACCCAGCTCGCGTTTCGTTACCACGGATTGCCACAGTTCACGTCTGACACAGCTTGCTGCACCGATCCGAGCATCCAATTCTTTTCCTTCCGCCCATCACTCGTGAATGCAATCCCGAGATACTTAAACTTCTCCACCTGCCTCAATGGGGCTCCCCTAACATGGAGCAGGCTGTCTTGATAGGACCAGAACCTCAGTCTTAGCCACACTGATCTTCATCTCAGCTTCTTCACATTTGGCTGCAAACCAGGCTAGTGCATGCTGAAGGTTAGTGCGAGAAGACCCAAGGAGCACAAGGTCGTCAGCAACGAGCAACCTCTCCATCAAGCAGTCGCCCACACAAACGCGCTCATCGCCTCGGCTGCCCCTGTCTATCCAGTCCATAAAGATAATGAACAAGAGGGGCGACAGTACGCACCCTTGGCGGAGCACATAATAAAGACGCTACCTATTGCTAATACTAGACTGTTTTCTTTACTATTTACTATCCAGCAATATAGACAAGATATGTAACTGCTATATCTGATTAATTCATATTAGCCATTTGTTCAGTATCGCTGAAAAAGGCAGTAATAAAATAAGCGGGCCTATGTAAGCAATGGAATTTAATGTTCTTACAATGTTAAATGTTAGCCCTGTGATGATGATGATGATGAAAACTATGCTTACACAGATACGTCTATTATATTATTTTCATTAATTGTATACGCTATTACGATTTAAATACGAATTAGAGACTCAAATTACAGGGAATTATTAAAGACTCAAACAAAGTTAAAGGTATCAGGTTAAAAAAAATAAGCGGTCAAGGATGGAATACAAATCGTGAATTTATGCAAAAAATTAAACTTAAAGTTAAGTTGATGTGCTTATTGGCGATCAATCTTCATTCACTGAGGCGGGGGACGGGGAATACTCCTCAGATTGCCATTAATTATTTCGCAAGTAAATGTCTCCGTAAGTATGAGGAGAAATGAATTTATATTTTTAAAAAACTTTAAACCAAATTTTGATGGTCGTGATGAAAGAGAAATGGGAAAATGTAGCCACTCTGAAACTGATTAATGGAATGAAGAGTTTAATGTAACTTGTGCTTTGTCACCATGGTAATATCACATGCGCATAAAAAACACTAATTCTACTCCGAAAAAGCTAATTGATATCTACAACACACAATTACAACAATATCAACAACACAGCTTTTGAATACGAGGCCCATTTAAAGACGATGTAGCATTTCTCTGGCAGAGCTTCCAAATTCATTTAAGCAAAATTAACAGGGTAAATTAATTCAAATAGAAGATAATAAGATAACCGCAGAAACTTCTTCAAACATATCGTAATAACAAATAGAAAAGGGAAGGAAAAATGTGTTATTGCGAAAGTAAATTGAACGGAATTTTTCCTTCCTTTTTCTATTTGTTATTGCAAAAGTAAGTTAATGTTTGTGAATGATTTTGAAATCAAATCGTTTGAAATAATGGAATGGAAGAACAAAGTTAAGCAGCGTAAATAAATAAATAAATCAATCTGGAGCGAAGTCAGTCATAAAAAATAAAGAAGTGTTCTAAAAGAGTACGGGGAATAGGGAAATAAAGCATCGGATATCCAATAAAAGCAAAATTACTGCTTATTCACTGCCCCTATAGACGCATTAAAAGAGGCGAATCAGATGGGATGATGAGGAACGCATACACAACATGGATCCCTATGTGGATTTCCGTGAAATTTAATATTCGGTAGTTTCTTGGAAATCTGTCGAGGAATTTTTCAATTTCATGGAGACGTGGTCGCTGAATACAAAGATGGAGACGAGTACTAACACATTAATGAGTTGTGTGGGAATGGGGTGGAGATGGGAGGTAAAAATCCCTTAAAGAATCTGAACTCTAACATCTGTTCGAGTAACATACCAATCAACAATAGTGCCGTGTTTATAAATTCCTTCTCACTTTAAAGAAGCATATCTTGAGTGTCCCTTTGCATATTTACAAGACTATTCTAAGAAAAGTGGTCACTAACGAATTTCAAAACTACTGCCATATACTGTAGTCTCGAACTTTCATCCCGACTCAAATGCATTTCGCACTTTCACTCGCATATCCAGGGGTAAAAATTAATTATTAGGGAGGGTTGCCCACTTGGCAACTATTCTAAAAATTCTGGTTGCCAATTTCTAATGTGGTTGCCGACATGGAGTAGATTGAGATTTAGGTATCCATTAGAACAGTCTTCTAAGTTGTTGGTCATACACTGCATTTCTTAACGAAGGCCTTACAGTACAACATTCTGGTATCGACTAGTTTCGGCTTTTATTCTCGCCTTCATCAGGATACAAAAAAAACTGGTACGCAGCCTTTCGTATTGGCATCAGATACTAGCTTACAATTCTATTGGTTAAGACATACAGTGACTCACGAACTTCACCCCCCCCCCCCGCCCCCCGCTGCTGTGACCACCATACAGCAGTTGAAGGATTTAATTCGAAGAGTCAGGGAGGAGAGTGAAAAGTGCGGACTACTGCTCAATTTAAGGAAGACTAAGGTAATGACGACTGGTGGAACTACCAAATTCCAAATTGATGGACAAGATTTAGAGTTTGTAGACAGTTTTGTCTTTCTGGGCTCAAAATTGACAATGATGGACAATGCACAAATGAAATAAAGAGAATTCTTTTAAGAAGGGAAGGAATGATGGGTCTGGACAAAGTTCTGAGGAGCAGAGACATCTCCCTTGCAACCAAAATAAGAATTGTGAAGGCAATGTTCTTTCCTGTGGTTTTGTATGGATGTGAAAGTTGGACAGTTAAAAAGAGAGAAAGGAAAAGGATTGATTCTTTTGAGCTTTGGGTGTGGAGGAGGCTTCTTAGGATACCTTGGACTGCAAAGAGAACAAATAAGTCTGTTATTGAGGAAATAAACCCTGCATGCTCACTCGAAGCAGAGACTGTCTTACTTTGGACATGTATTGAGAAGAAATAATGGCTTAGAAAAGGCAATTATGTTGGGCAAGACTGCAGGAAGCAGAAGAAAAGGAAGATAAAGAACCAGATAGATGAAGGGCATCTTAGAAGCTACAAGCCTGCCGCTGAAGGAGCTGAGAGACCTAGTTCAGAATAGACAAAAATGGAGGGTCTACGTCCATGGTGTCACCAGGAGTCGACCATGACTCGATGGAACATAACATAACAATCTAAGTTCATCCAGAGACCCAACTCATCGGCCTCAGGCCATACAGGCTCTGGATGGACGTATTGAATTACAATAAATAAATAAATAAATAAATAAATAAATAAATAAATAAATAAATAAATATAAAATATACATGGCCGTGATTGGCTGTGATTGGTACATGGTCATGATAGTCATACATGATTATCCATTAGAATTCGGTATGATCGCGAACATATACACAATCAAATAAATCAGTACTGACAATAGGAGTGTCTTAAGTTTTACCATAAACATAACCTCTCTATGGTTTTACTAACAAAAATTTACACTCGAGTGAAGAATAATTTAATTTACATTTATTACTTTTTAATACCTAATACATTAATAATTATTTATTGTCTAATGCAATCTTAGAATGAATCTGTGTAATCACTGACTTTACTCAGAGTCTGAATCACTGGTCTTGTTGTTTCATTAATACCATCAGCATCTTCAATCTCACTTTCTACAATATCAGCTCCAGGCCTTCTCAGTTTACCCTTAATATAGGATTTAATAAAGGACCGTTTGGAGCGATTCTCAGTGCTAAACCATAAACAAAAAGCTTCATCAGGATTAAAATTTCTGATATCGTCGCTTTGCAATATTATTCGCATCAAATCAGTAAGCACAGGAAATTGTAATAATTGTTATCGTTGAAAATCCCCTTTCACAATCTACAATCGGAAGGCACAGCAGAACATTCAGAAGCATGGAAAAGTTCTTGCATTGAGACCCAACAGAATCAACAAGACTGTCCGAAAAGAACAAATTTTTAAAATTTCTATGATTGTCATGTTTTGGGTATACAGAGTATTTAGGAAAGTAAAATATGTTAACATAAACATCCACTATATTCCAACATTTGGGGAAAAATATCTGTACAGGTCATTAAAGAATTTTCCAAATTATGGCACCTCCTCTCTTCTGGCCAAACTTTGAAGTTTTAAAACTCGTATTCTCAGTTAGTTTTACATTTGTGTCATTTCTTTGAATGTTACATACCATGTGTTGCTGTTTGACAATTTTGAGAAATATCCATTTCATGACGCGGGCCTCCTTTACTGGCACTTTGAAACGTCAATTCCGCAATGATTTCCCGAGTTTTCCTACACCTACAGAGTGGCTGACAACTCTGATGTGATTGTTGATTCTTTGTCGATGTTCATACGCCCGGACAGCCAGGATTAATAGATTGTTTACCGCAATGAATATTCAGTGCGGGTTGCCAGAATGAATTTACTGTAGCCTGTGGCAACCGGGCAACCACTAATTTCGAACCCTGCATATTTTGAGTCATGATCTTACTCTGTTTTCGTCAACTGGTTTTTAAAGGCAGAAAGACGAATTTAAAAAACGAAAAGGGGGCTAGGATCTCTGGAATAAAAGAAAATGAAGAGAAGAAAAAGTCTTCCTCCTAAAGAATTTAACAAGGAAGGTCATTAAAAAGGCTCTAAAAATATTCAAACTTCTGGAATAAATTTGAATACTTTAAGGTTACCTCTTCTAGAGTTGCGATGTTGTTTTTCATAACAGACGGAGAAATTACCAGCATCTTAAACAAACCATTAATACACGACTCTAGACATTAAACTCGTAATTTAACACTAATATTTTGCAAACGGATAAAACTGTCGCATCTTAATTTTTTTATTGCCCTTCTTTATATTTGAATCATATAATGTTTGTGTAAGTTTTAATGAATAAATATTTAAGTAAATAACATTTGTGGCCTTTCAAATTTAGGAGTTTGCCAGGTCTTCAGCTCTTCGGCATTTTGTTTTAAACATTCGTCATTTTTTTAATAAGAAAAGCACAACGAACCATCATGATAATCGTTATATATATCGTTTTTTATATCAATAAGTTTACATATGAACACAATCGAATTTGATTTTTTTTCTCCATCTTTGTTAAATACAAAAATGAGAGTATTTCCAAATTAATATGAAGTGACAAAAACGAAGTTTTGTTTATTTGATTTTTGTCTATTAAACAAGAACATGAGAAAAGCAAATGACAAGTTGTCCGATTATGCAAATGAGATTCAAACTTAATTATCGTGATTGAGTAGCAAGTGACATATTGGTGGGGGTGAACAGAAGTATGCCAAACTGGACGAGATGCCAATCATTGACAGTTCATGGTCATCTGGACTGTCAAAACACACTGACAGCGGTGAGGCACAGACAGAATCAGATTGCCCAACGTTCTAGTGCGATCCTTTGCCACTCTTGCTCCAGGACAACGTCCAAGTCAAGATGTATTGCGGGAGACATTGGGCGGTTTGTCAGCCGTCTTCCCAAGGCATCCCTTCATCCCAATGGGATTTAGGTCTGGAGAACGTGAAGGCCAGTCGATGCATTCGATTCCGGTCTTGCATTATCGTCTATGAAAAGAAAGTTCTTTCCAACTGTTTCAGCATAAGGTAACACTGTAGGATGCAGGATCACATTTCGATATCTGACAGCAGTCAGTAATCCGTTTCTGATGATACGACCACCATAGTTGATAGCATCCCAACCATCATTCCACCATCACCGAAGTGAAGTCCCTTTCTCGCACGAAACCTGAATTCTCCCGTGTTCATCTTTCACGCTACATCAAAACACGATGATTGTCAGGCTGCAGACTGAAAATTTAACTCATCAGAGAAGAGTACAGTTGACCGCTTATCACGGACCCAATAACGATGTTCATCAACCCACCTTCTACGGGTTCTACGGTTATGGTATTTAGCAGATAACGGAATGCATACAGTCCAACACCATGGAGCCGATTTCGTATGATCTGAATGCATATCCGTCGTTCAGTGGCCCCACAGTTCTGTGGCTTTGCTGTGCCGTTGCTTGCTTGCCAATAAGTTCAAGTAGCAGTCATCTCGTCGTTAATGGGGGACCTTGCCTCGTCTAATTCTACTGTGTCAGTCTCTTGAAAGCTATTTCACAGTCAGCTCGTCACATTTTGGGATGTTCCAAGTGCTGATACAACTGTCGTCTGTGTTTGATCAGATTCAAGACATCCTATGGCTCTCCAGGCTTCGGATTCGGGCAAATTACAGGGGCATTGCAAGAATAAGGGGATTGCAGATGCGCACTTTGAGTATCAGAGAAAATGGAGATACTCCAGTACTTTCAGCCTTTTTATGGTGCATTTTGACCAAAGAAATGAAAGATTGGGTTAGCACCTCATTTGCATAATCGGATAAGCTTCTTTGGCTTGTTATTTGCTTTTCTGATGTTCTTGTTTAATAAATAAATATCAAATGCTTCATATTCATTTGGAAATGTTACCCTCATTTTTGTGAGCTGTGTATATAATTACAAAATTCGCAAAAGAAAAATGTTTATGATGTTAAAAAAAATCATTCTCCACAATTCCCGACAGTTTGCTGCATCCATTCTATAATCCATTCTTTAATTATATAATTAAATCCTGTGTGGTTTGTTAAAATTATGATACAAGTTCAATAAATTAACGCAATGAGAGGTCATTTTATCTTACTGACCGAACCAGCCTCGTAGATTAAATGGGAAAAATAATAATCTTCTAAGGCATTCGAATTGATTATAGATTACACAGGTCGGTATCAAAATCCTCCCTGTAAAAATAATGGTTTATTCTTACAGATTTCATACTACTAATTCCAAATATGACAATTAAATTGCTGTATCAAGTACCATTTGGGGGGGGGGGGGGATAGTGGTTGCCGTTAAAGTGAAAATAGTACATTGTTTTTAAAACACTAATTCTGAAAGCGTGGTATAACATGGAGAAAGGTTGCACCACGATATAGCTCAAATTGAAATACGATCCAGTGGCAAAGTGAATCAAAATATGTTAGCGGATTACTGCTGGACATTTCTACAAAAGCGTAATACAAGAGACTAAAGACAAATTGAAGTTTCATGAGACCCTTCATTGATTTGTTAATAAGATGATGTAAAGTAATACCTTTATTCATGTTTTCATTTTTAAGTAGAATTGTAAATGAATATATTAGTCTTTTAATTGATAAAATATTTTTTATTAATATAAAACTCTCCCTCTTAAAAATGGTACATGATGGTGCAATTTGGATGTCATATTTAAATTTAGGAATGTCAAAGCTATATAGTTCACATAAGTTTTGCAGGAAGGAGAACTTATTTTTGCCGACGAGTATTTTATTCGAACTGTTATGGATTTATGTTAATGCCCATCCTGGGGAAAAAATTCGATCGGGAGTTTATAAAATCAATTGCACACCTATCTGATGTGCCCAAATGAAAAACAGACTTTCACTGCAGCCCCGTTGTATCTAATCGAAGTTGGCAAATATGCTTGTCGATAGATATAGCGTCATCCCGGCTCCCCACGTCGCAAAACAGCTCATTCTGCCATGAAAGCCGGAAAAGTGATGCTCAGTTTCTTTTTCGACGAAGAAGGGCCTATACTTCTCGACTGGCTAGAACGAGGTGAAACAGTTAACGCTGAACGGTACTGCAACACGTTGCTGAAGCCGAAACGGACCATCGAAAACAAGCGCAGCGAGAAGCTCTCGAAACGGATAGTGCTGCTCCAGGATAACGCTAAGTCACTTGTGGAAACGTTTTGATGGGACGTCCTCAAACATCCTCCATACATCTGAGTCAATAAAAATTCTCATGTGGATTAGTGTTTTCAGTGTTCCTTTAATTTGTATACTGGTGTCCACAGTTTCTGGCTTCTATTGTTTAATCCTGCATACAGCCCCGACATCTCCCCATGTGACATCTTCCCATATTTTCGGACCCTTACAAAAATCACTGACAGGTCATCGGTTCACCTGCGACAAGAAAGTGCAGAACACCATGGAAAAAGCATCCGTATGCAACCCAGGAGTTTCAACACTGAGCTATCATTCGCTTCTTACGCTCTCAGATCAGTGCATCCTTATCAACGGCACTTATGTATAGGCGTCATGTTACACATTAACTCTACGTCAAATATTCTGTAATTAAAATATTCGTTAGATATAACGATAGTCTCCTTTTCATTTGGGCACACCTTCTACCTCAATTATTCGCTCAACTCCAACGAGTTCTAAATCGCGCTTGATTTCTAAATTTATCGAATTTGTTTACTTTTTTAAAACTCATTTTCAATGAGACTATGGCGGTTCTTGCTGTCTCGATATTTTTTATCATCTGGAAATTTTTCTCGAAAGGAGAAGGAGAGATCTTTTTTTCATTTTTGTCTTTCTCCATTCATCCAGAAACTCATGAACGACACCTAGACGTGCCAAAAACAAACATTAGATGGAAAATGGTCCCAACCTTCCTTATCGATCGCAGCTGCTGATGAATGAGGACGAAGCCTTATTTTCACTCAACAGGTTGCTCGCTGCTCTCAATCATCGGGGATTGAGGGCAACTTAGGCGATTGGCTAAAATCCCTCATTCTCTCTCGCTCTTATCCTCTTCGCTGGCTCGTCTGAAGAACAGCTGCATCCATGGCAGTTAGCTTCCACGAGTGAGTAAAGAGAAAAAAAAAAGAGATCCTTTTTCTTTAAGAAGCCCATCTTCCAACCACCCCCTCCATCCATCATGAAAAGGATGTGGCATTCGTTCGGAAAGAAAGAACAAGATTTTTCGTGAGATGATTTTTTAGATCCGAAACGCTTTGAGGTATAGTGCATTGGATGGACCGATCCTGATTTGCGGTGAAAAAAAAAATACAAAAAGAAAAAAATCCTTGCAAGCCCTAACAGCTATTACCGAGTTGTAAATAAAATAGTCCCGGGGTTATTTTTGCAGAAAAAAGGGGTTTATCGACATTTCAAAGATATTTTTGCACAAAATAATTTTGACCAATCAATGGCATTTGCTTATTTTATTCGTGTTTATATAGTTTCCATGGAACGCATTAACACGCACAGGATGGCTGTCCATTAACAAAGGGAGTGCAAGTGTGACGTCAATCCTGGGTGCTCTTCAATCACGTGACTCGAATTGGTTCCAAACGTGTCTTCTCGCTTCGAGATTTAACATTGGTTCCAACGTAGAGATGGAATAAAATCGCTTTGTTTATAACACTTGTAAGATGTGAAATTTTTGAGTTCCTCACTGCTCAAGAAAGAGCCAAAACAGCGATTTACACATCTATCGTTTTCCAAAAGAAAGATCCGCGAGCGATGCCATTCTTTCGTTAAGTGATTAAAAAGCGTTCTAATATTAATTTATAAATTATAAAACGGCATTAAATGTCTCAATAATAACATAAATTACACAAATTCACATAATAATTTCAGAGATGTCATTTTTACTAGTATGCATATTGCGTGGTTCCAATGTTTGGAACCAGCGATCCCATTTCCTAGGTTCTCGGCCCCTTCATCGCGCAAATGACTATCACTTGCACTCACTATAGTCCGGTCCCACTATCTACCAATACATGTAGGTAGTTTCTCCCTCTGAACAACTGAACAAGGCGAGCGAAAAATTTTATGCTGAAGGCATGCTGCTTACAACCGCAGTCCAAAAAATCAACTTCATAAAACAGAAGATGGTCCTGTGGCCTGGACTTAGGGTAAGGCAATAAGGGAAAAACTGGCTGCCATACTCAAGAGATGTCCAGCATTGGGAAGAAATTGGTTCGCTCACTCCAAAGTGGTGGCTGTCCTCAAAAATTCCCACATGCAAATATCTACTGCATTAATTTAATACTTTTTATTTCACTTCCAGCAACGATATAAAATGTTTGTGAATTTGAAATACACCAGTGTCATTTAATTTTTTTTTCTTAACCAATTTAATTGCACCAATTTAATAGTGTGAACGTGGCCTTACTATCTTTGCCGTAAATTACAGAATTTGATGATCTCAAACAAGATTTTACTGCAACTGTCTGATTAGACTATTTTGACTCCTAAAAACAACGATGTTTATTTATTTATTTTTTTATTTATTTATTTCTTGTTAAATTGTTAAATTTATATTACAGATGAGCCCTACTGAGATCGGTTTGATCCTAGACCGACGAGTTAGATTCCAGCGGGCCACAATGTAACAAAATATTGCATAAAGTAAAATGGTTAACAAACTAAATGAAAAGTTAATTAATCGAGGACAAGATTGGTATATAAAACACAAACAAACAAAAAAAATCTAATTGAGAATTCAAGTTTGGAAAAATATCATAAATCAACAATATATTACATGTGATGATAAATTTATAATATAACGTAGTTCATTATTGAACATTGGTTCTACATAGAGTAATGTTATAAATCCACATAGAAAAAGTTATAACAGGAACATTATAATTGTTTACAAAAATACGATAATATTGCAACATGAACACTCTTAATGACTATTTGAATGTGCAAACATAAACTTCAAATGCTTTCTAAAAGCAACGTAATGAGCCAACGAGGGGGTTTCACCAGGGAGTGTTGACCAGTTTTGTAAACTTCTGTAAGAAACACTTCTCTGACGATACCCGCATCTTACGAGTGAAAGATGAATGTAACTAATTCTTCTAGTGAAATGGTTGTCCAGATCACTATTTATATTAACCTCAAAATTGGAAGGACCTATTAATGATCCGTTAACGGTTTTATGCATAAAGGCACTTAATTGAAATCGATAAATCTGATGTACTCTAAGAACATGCAATAGTGGAAATAATTGCGAGATAGACGTTGTTGATGTTAGGGTTCTTGGCAAGACCCTCAAAAATCTTTTTTGAAGTCCAAGTAATCTATTGAGAGTATAAGCTGTGGTTGCTCCCCAGAAAATAATACCGTAACATATGGCTGAGTGTATCCTCGAGAAGTAAAGAAGCATAACTATGTTCCTGGATAAATAGTGCAATCTGGAGATTAACCCCTGTCTCTTATTGAGCTTCAAAAGTAATGTATCACCATGTTGGTCTCAATGTCGACCGAATAATTTGCGATAAAACAGTGGAGCATTAAGGGCAGATGTAATTGGAGATAATATTAATTGAAATTTTTATTATTACAATGAATATAAATCTTCAACCTCAGTGATTAGAACGATAGTTACGCTTTTGCGTAGTCTCAGTCCATCTCAGAACACATCTCATTGAAAAAAACATTTAATAGACGCAAAAGTCAAAGAAAACATTGTACTTTTTACAGCTAATGACAATTCATATGAGTGACAATATATTCCCCATTCACTTTTTGTAACCATCAATGTATTCCCATTTCCATCGTATGCAATTAACAGAAAGCTAAGTGCAGAAATAACAGAAATTTTCATGGGAATTGTATAGACATCATTGGGCATTTCATAGTTTTCCCACGCCAAACTTGTTATATTAATTGCAGTGGTGCCGTCTCCAGTTGTCGGCCGCAACTCTAGGAACTCTTCTTGAATGTCGTCACACAGATGAGAATTAAAAGTCATTCCAAGTAAACGCGCCTCCCTTCCTCCCTATACACATATACTGTTACACATTATTCATTTATTTTTTATTTATCTACTTATATATTATTACAAAAAATATAAATAATTATTTTCTACAAGCGTAAAGAACTTGCCTAAAAACGTTTGTGAGATTAAATGACTTTGAATAAACTGTGAGAATGAATGAAGTAAAAACGATCTTAACTACTCACATAAATTGTAAAAACTTGTTCACCGTAAATAAATGTATTTGTTAATTTTAACCAAATTAATAAACTACATTTTTAAAACATGAGAGTTGCCGAAATTTTAACAAAGTGATATTGTTTGATTACATATAAAACATGATCTATAGAAGTAACTTACTATATCTACTGTAAGTATTATACTATTAATGTAATGATTCAATTTGGCTAGAACAATAAATTCAATTAGGCAAAAGCAAAACCAACGCTCAAGATGGAAAAACCGAAACTAATATTTTGATGACGTCATTAGGTTTTCAAAAATTCCGGACCTCTTTTTCAAAAATTCCACTGAGTCGGACCTTTTATCAAAAAATCCACTGAGTCGGACCTTTTTTCATATTTGGGAGGCGGACCTTTTTCCATAATGGGGTGGTCGTCGACCCCCCTCTGGCTACGGGCCTGCATATTGCTCCTCCTGTTTCACGGTTTTAAGAAACAAGCATTAGAAATATGCTAATTTTGCTTGTGTTTGGCTACAGATTTATGTTTAAACCGTATCTTAGGTATTAGACATCACAATTTCGTTTGTTATAAGACCCAAAAGTTCTCTTTTCAATACAAGCAATCCCTGCACTCTCGGCCTTAATTTGCCATGGCTTCTTTGTGCAGTCGACTTCATAGGAGAAAAAAACCCAAAAAAACTACGAGTCTGCTTTAGGTGAAGTCCAGGGTGGAGGGAGCAATAGCAGAAATAGTTGAAGTCGGAAAGAGTTCTCTCCGCCATATTGGTTGGCCCAACTTCCGGTCTTCTTTAGCGAAATGCTTGCATCTTTTATTTTATTATTTTAAATTTTATTTAATTTATTACATTAAATTAAGGAAGTTACGTATTTATATCGATTGTTCATTCATGAAAATTCCAGATAAGCAGTTGCTAATTTCTCTTTTTCTCTGGAGAATAATTTATTATTGCCAAAATGAACGGATATTAATAAGAGAAAAGAACGAGACACAAAAACCCTGGAATATAATAAATAATAATTATTAAATAAAAATAAAAAATAAAAATAAAATAAAAAGCTGACTTATCGAATAGAGACTATCCTTTGTCAAAGCAAAAAAGGATAATAAATAAAATCAAAGTAAAAATAAAATTAATTATTTTGTCAATTAATATTTATTTTTTATTTTTATTTAATAACTATTATTTTTTGCCAAAATATAATACTACCACTTAACTGTTTATAAGACTAATGAATATAAGACTTTATAAGACGGGGGGTGTCAGGACGCTGTTTAAAAACCACCACTCTCCCAAGATGCGCATGAATGGAAAGATCGCATTCGCCCTAAGGTGCAAACCATGTTGCGACATCTGTGGGTAGAGTGGGTTTACCACATTGATATATGTAAAATAACGAAGGGAGCTCTATAACTCACTTCATTTTACCCACTGAGATTTAAACTTGGCTGTTCCATTATATATTTTCACAAGCATAGACAAGAACAAGTGTATAAAATTGTTGCAAGAAATATAGTCCTTAAAACATGATTTGAAAAAAATAACACGTTTATTGGAGGATGCCATTTTTTTAATATTTTTTTTTTAGCAGGAATGAGTAATGGAAGTAAAACCTGTTTGTTTAATTAAATAAAAAGATCATAATTTTTATAAGAATTACAGTAGTTTATTTTCGATTACTTTCTTACTTTTCAAACCCGCTTATCCGTTAGGGTCCCGGGTATAGAGGAACTCCAGCACAGATGAACTTCCGCCATCAGGAACATGTCCTCAATGGTAATACACAAGCG
>JAHWFO010104987.1:1701581-1719348 GCA_023313115.1 Rhysida immarginata
CTGGAGAATAATTTATTATTGCCAAAATGAACGGATATTTATAAGAGTAAAGGACGAGACACGAATACAATAAATAATAATTATTAAATAAAAATAAAATAAAAAGCTGACTTATCGAATAGAGACTATCTTTTTTCAAAGCAAAAAAAGGATAATAAATAAAATCAAAGTAAAAATAAAATTAATTATTTTGTCAATTAGTATTTATTTTTTATTTTTATTTAATAACTATTATTTATTGCCAAAATATAATACTACCACTTAACTGTTTATAAGACTAATAAATATTTTGATTTTATTTATTAATTTTAATTTTTTTTATTTTTTATTAATTATTATTTATTTGCTTTTTATTTTTTAATTAATAACTTTTATTATATTCCAGGGTTTTTGTGTCTCGTTCTTCTCAATCTACTGTTTATAAGACCAAATATCAGTACTGTAATTTGTTTTAATATTTAAATACGGGATTTTTCCTTTTTATTTTTAATATAGTAATTTCTGTAATATTGCTTAGATCTTAAATTTATTTATTTCGGATCAGTGATTTTTAAGCACCATTTTCGTCATATTTAAAATTGTAATAACTATAAAAATAAAGTTTTTTTTCCTTTTTCATTCAAAAGTATTGGTTTTCGTAATTTATTTCAATTTAAATTGCGTTCAAGTTGATAATTATGCATTTATTTTAGCTTTAAAAATTTTTTCTTTTCTTTAAATCTGCATAAAAAAAATTAAGCAATTAAAATTTCAGCAAAAAATGATTCTGTTCTGTACTTCATATAAATATTTATTATGGTCCTTAATTTTAAAGAAAATAAAAGTGAAATTTTGCTGAGAGAACATAGGCAATGAAGGGCACCTATATTGAAAGTTGGGCTTACCAATATGGCGGAATTGCCCCTAAATGGTTTAGTGGGCTTCACTGCGTTGACTTCACTTCAGCTAATGCTGGCTGACTGATATGCTCCCTCCACCCCCTTCCCTCCTCCCTGGTGAAGTCACGAGACAATTCTTCATGGGGGGGGGGGGGGGTCAGGACGCTGTTTACAAACCACCACTCCCCCAAGATGCGCATGAATGGAAAGATCGCATTCGCCCTAAGGAGCAAACCATGTTGCGACGTCTGTGGGTAGAGTGGGTTTACCGCATTGATATTCGTAAAATAACGAAGGGAGCTCTATAACTCACTTCATTTTATCCACTAAGATTTAAACTTGGCTGTTCCATTTTATATTTTCACAAGCATAGACAAGAACAAGTGTATAAAATTGTTGCAAGAAATATAGTCTTTAAAACATGATTTGAAAAAAAATAACACGTTTATTGGAGGATGCTATTTTTTTAATATTTTTTTTTTTTAGCAGGAATGAGTAATGGAAGTAAAACCTGTTTGTTTAATTAAATAAAATGATCATAATTTTTTTGAGAATTATAGTAGTTTATTTTCGATTACTTTCTTACTTTTAAAACCCGCTTATCCGTTAGGGTCCCGGGTATAGAGGATCTCCAGCACTCGCGATCTTCCGCCATCAGGAACATGTCCTCAATGGTAATACACAAGCGACTCGAACCCAGATTCTCCAAGTAGTCTAGCCATCTGGTTCTAGGCCGACCCATCGGCTTGGAAAATTGCAACTGCCTAGGAAGACCAGTTTGCGGCATTCCTATCAGGTGGCCATACTAACGCAACTAAGACCTCTCAATGTAGAGAAATAGCGGCTCAACACCTAAAGACGCCCTTATTGTGCTGCTGTGTACTCTATATAATAATTTTTCAATTGAAAAATCATTACCTATGCTTGGAGACACATCTCCAGCTGATAATTATTATTGTTTACTTGTGAGTTCATCAACTTTCTGATGGTTTGGAGTGGAGAAATTCTCGATCTGCAGGCCAGGTTCCCGTCTCCCATTGGGCTTTCAACCGTGACAACTTGGTTGTTCTTAAGACACCTTGAGACAGCTTGGCTGTCCGTGGTGTCTGCGATAGCCCAATTGGTAGAGGCATCGGCCATGATAGTCGAGGTTCCTGGTTCGAATCCGGGTCGCAGAATTTTTCCTTCCATTTTTCAATTGAAAAATCATTACCTATGCTTGGAGACGCATCTCCAGTTGATAATTATTATTATTTACTCTATATAATAGTTTAACACCTGCCAAGTCTCTCAGGAATCTCATTTCGGCCGCTGGTATCCGCGATCGCACTCTTTCAATCATTACTCAACACTCATGATCATAGGTGAGAATGGGGACAAAGATAGATTTCAAGGCAGAGAGCTCACATTTCGTTACCACGGATCGCCACAGTTCACGTCCGACACAGAGAGCATCCAATTCTTTATCCTGTCCCCCATCACTCGTGAATGCAGTCCCGATATACTTGAACTTCTTCACCTGTCTCAATGGGGTTCTTCTAACATGGAGAGCGCACTGAACAGGCTGTCTTGAAAGGACCAGAACCTGTCTTGAAAACGCCAACTTATTGTAATAGTAGCTAAGTCTTAGCGAGTGAGTGGTGGGTAAATTCAAATAAGAAAGATTTTATTTGTTTTTTGAATTATTTATTAACAGAAAGAAATGAAGAAAATTTCAAGTTAAAATAGCATTAATTAAATTCCTATTGCAGCATGTGTGTGTAATGTGAGTGCAGGAAGTCATCCAGTCCAACAGAACATGTGCTACTCCTAGCCATAGAGATGGATGTGTTACCTTAAAGCAGAGGTGGAAACTCCGTACCACTACAAGTCTGCGTGGTTTTAGTGCTCGCCAGGTCGGTGCTGCTGCCATGATGGGTTTAGAATAGCAGCCGACTCTTTAGTCTACTATTGGGATTTTGCTTTAGACGTTTCAGTAATATCAGCATTTTGCTTATCTTTTTGTTTCCAGTTGATAAATTTTACATTCGGGCTGTATTTTAACTTCAGTTTAACTGATACAATAAATTAAACACATATTTAATGGACATGATTTTTTTTTATTAATTTATAAGCTAATTACTTTGGAATCCATAAGATCAACATCATTAACAGAAAGAATCGTTTTATTTTTACAAATTGCACTGAGATTTTAGTTTGGCGTTTTACATACTTCAGTTTCTCATTTGAAACTGCTTTAGACAATTTTTTTAGAAAATGCGCCAGTCTCATTTTTACAAAATGGATTATGAACATGGGAAATATTTTTGTTGCATGTTCATAGCTGCAAAATAAGCTTCCCCAGCTTAATCATTCAATATTTCCCTAACAATGTCAATTAATAATGGTAGTCAACATTGCTTAATAATCCCTAGAATTAAACCGCAACAATGTAATGATTATTAACTGTGTAAATTGTTAAAATACGATTCTGTGTATATGAGAAACAAACTGATTATGGGACCGAGGGACGGAAAGCTTATGTAAATTGTGTTGTTAAATACAGTAGTTTGTTTATATTTTTGAAACAACTAAAATATTTTAATCACGCTAATTACGCTAACATAATTTAAGCTAATCATGTTAAATTTAGTCTGCTTCTCTCTCTCTCTCCTTTCACTATTGCTAATTTGATTATTTACTTAGATAAAGTTGACTTGGCTGATTTCTTTTCCAGCAACTCGCTCACGTTTGAATTTCACCAGCGGTCCAGTTAGGCGGCCATTTTGAAAGACTGGAAAAGCTATAAGCTTCGCCCCTCTGCTCCTAGCTTTCGTTCAATGAAATTGACTTCACTTTAAAGAAGTTTTACTTTAACGAATATAGTTAGTATAGCCTAACGAATTTGTTAGATCTATAGTTATACGTATGTTATTAGCGGTATAACTGCCTAACAAATTAGTTCTGAAATATGTGATGAATAAAAAATGATGACAATGAATAAAAACTGAATTGTTGTTATGAATAAACTTAAAATTGATGCCCATGACTATAGGTGCGTGTCATTTCCTGTGTTTACATTCTTTTTTTTGTTTAACTTCGAAGCGGATTCAGAGATCTACATGCTTGCCTTACGTTTCCATCATTTCAATCAAACGAATACTTCTTACCAAATACAATAAATTAAAAAGAAATAAGGTTTTATGTAATGCTAAAGATGTAATTTACGGTAAGCAAGTGAGTAAAATTTTAAAATCGCCCCAAATGTAACGAAATGTTTACGTCGTGACGTCAGCCGACGCCATTCTTGGCCATCACAACATAATTAGAATTATTTACCGTAGTTACTGTATGTAATTGAAGAATATTTTGTGTGTAGCGTACAAAAGCTCTTCTAATGTACTTCTCATGCATACTTTGGATTTGATTTCTATGGGAGACTCTTTGTTTTAGTTTCTGAAATCTACCACCAGAGTATACGATGTGTCATCGAGAGTTGTTTTTACTTCCGGATTCTCGCGTCGCCTGCTTTTTGAATAGGCAAAAGTTTAGTAACGCATTAGCATCGATAAGTTATTAAAACAACAACAAAATGAAAACAATGAATTCAAAAAATGAAAAGGAAAACCTGAACTTATCCGTGATTAAGCAAAAATTGAAAGAAAAAGGAGCTAAAGTAACAGGAAACTACAGTGAATTAAAAGAAAGGTTAGTAAACCAGCTAAACAATTTCTTTGTTATGATGTATGCGTACTTTAACTTTGTAAAAATGATTACATTTTAGAAGAATGTAATTTGATTAAATTAAATAACTTTCAACTAAAATTTTAATCAGATTTTAATCAATGATATTTGAATTTTAATTTATAATTTTTTAAAATTTTAAAACAATAGTCTAAAATGCAATTACAGATGTACTCTAATACAGGCTACAACTATGGGTGGACCATGAGTTGGACGCCATCCTTATTTCAATGCAAGTTGAAAATTTTTAAAAAATATTTTGAGAAATAATTCTCGACCATTTTTCAAACTTGCATGTGAAAATCTTTCATCAAACCATGAATTAATTATATCTAATGAAAAATTCATAATGATATTTTTATCCATTTTGTTGATTGGTAAAAATCCAGAATTTGGAAACATGAAAAAGTGTCGTTTGAGCGGTATCAATCTTTGGTATAAGAATGGCATCTAAATCATTGTCCACCCATAGCTGTAACCTGTATTAGAGTAATTGCATTTTAAACTGTTGTTATAAAATTTTTAAAATTTATAAATTAAAATTCAAATATCATTGATTAAAATTTGAGTAAACAAGCGCCGCGGTTGGCGACGAGGGACGAAGCCATGGCGGCGGAGATGGAACTTCACCGCCTGGACGGCGTGCGATGGCGGCAAGGCGCTTATGAAAGCTCCCCTTCGATGACTGAATGGGAGGGAGACTAGCCGATACAGATGAGCACAGAATAGCAATCAGTCCCACATAGCGCAACGAAAAAGTTGCGTTTTCATCTAATGGAGCAGCGAAATGACTCATCCTCATTAGTAACTCATCCTTGACGAAATTTTATTTGCTCTAACATTTCCTTTCTTCTTTTTCCATAAAATCGTCCTCGCGCATAAAAAAAATGAACAAAAATTCAAAATTAAGCTCTTTTCCTGACGAACTATAAAGTAATAATATCTAAACCACAAAGACAAAATAGAAATACGTATTTCGAAGACGATGTCTTCATCCTCAAACGGTCTAAGACATTTTTATCACTATAAAAGTTGTTTTTTACTGAGAATTCATCAAATGTGAAAATTTTCCTTAATCTTTGACAAGAAAATTAGATAACCTTTATCTTGGAGAATTAATGTTGGAGACAATAGGCGTCAAGGCCTCCCACATATTTAATATGTAGCAAACAATACAACTTGGAAAGACGTGAGTTAGGAACAGTACACCTAGAAGCTTCCTTCTTCGGTATCACTGCATACTGGACTTTCTTCATTTAAAGTTCCGTTTTTGGGAACCTTATTGTAAGGACCACTGCCGATTGGAGATTTACTCCACTGACATAGTTGGGTTTATTTTATACTAGATGATATGGTCGGCGTTGTTTGGGCTGTTTGTTTGATGAACTTTTGCAATATTCGAATTTCAATATGTGGGGTGAATAAATGCGCCAGTTTAGTAAATATTAAAAACGCAATAACATTTGCTGTATTTTATTTTTGGGTGAAACTTAAATATTAAGTCTCGGTTGATGCGCACCTTTTTGTTAGTGTTAATTTCTAATTTTTTCAATATCTTCCTTCTTGGCATAATGCAATTCTAAATTTTCTTCTCTTTCTTTCACAAGTCAGCTGTTGTTCTGGAACAGAAAAGAATAATGAAATGTTCTAAGACAAACTGTTATCAGCTCTTCTGTGTAGTCAATAATTTGGCTTTCTCTTAACCTTTATAAAAAAAATTATCACACGTTGTTGTGTGAATTTTTCTTATATTAAATATTTGCTTTTTGCAATTTCAAGTCTTTATTAGTTCCTGTATTAACTACGCAAAGTAAGCCGTAGTACAGGAAATGAATAGTTACTTACGATTTTACTTTTGTTAAGATAAGTAAAAAATAAAATAGGAATCCATTTATTGTCTTTAACTTTAAATCATAAAATGTAAAAGCCCCTTGTTGTTTTGTTAGTGTCAATGTCTGGTATGTTTCATGTACAATGTTTTGTTAACAGCAGAATTATGTTGTTAGGCCTTAATTCCAATAACACTATTCAACACACATTTTTAACTGAGACTACACATAGTGTTCTTAGTAATAATTTGTATGTAGAATCCGAATCTGTTTTTAGATTTTTTCTTCACGCTTTCAAGTTATGTACTTCGAGACTTTTATGTTAAAATATTGGGTGTGAAGAGAAGCGTCTACAATGTTAAACTATCCAGATTTTGGGGCCACCAGGAAATTTATTAGACTCAGACACTGAATAATTTAAAAATGTTTCATTAAAAAAAAAAAAGAAATCTGTGCGTGCTAGAGAAAATTCAAAATTATATTTGTAATCAGCAGAAAAATACTACCAAAAATCACCCACTTGCATTTGGTTAAAAGAAAAATCTTAAATCTTATTGGCCAGTGTAATCATTATCACAGCTGAAATATTTATTGTAGTGTCAGATGAACCCTGTATTGAACAAAGGCATTTATACTTAACTTGTAAACATAAATATCAGGAGGAAAGGGCAAACATTTCTTTTCTTAAGCTAATTGGATATATTGAATTTAGTAATCACAACTTGTATTATTTATCTTAATTTGAAATTTTGACTTATCGACCTTATACAGCCATGGCTTTGCTTTGATTATTTTCTGGGGGTTGTAGTGAATTGTTAAGATTAGAAATTCTAAAGTTAACTTTAATTAAAACTCCCGATTTCTAATTCTGCTAGCATCAATGTAGCTTTAGGTGAGTAACATTTTCAATTTGGTGTGAAACTGTGAGCTACATGTTTGGATGATTCCATTGCAACTGTAAACTGTACTCCTTAAGGTACGTGTTCCTCGGTGCGACTATCACGATGATCGTTGAGCACTATTTCTTTGTATTTCCTATGGAGCTGTTTTGCTCCGATCGACTGCCACTAGAGTCGTCAACGATGATCGTACGTCTTGAATAGTCATTCAGGAGAAGGGTGAATATAATCGTTAGTCGTTAACGATTTTTGTTGTGAGAAGAAAATATCTGCATTACAGCTCCTTCGTTTTCTGACACCGATGATGAAATTCTTCTCGAATGAGTGGCGCATCACTGTCACATGCGTCCTTCAAGGATCAAAGAGTCAAGAATATGCGCTGAGATTGCCAATAAAGTTGGAAACCAAATTGTTCTTTAGTTATTTAAATACTTGAATTTTCTTTTAATAATTACTTGATAATTTCAATGTAAACTTTTTTGACGAAAGTGCACCACAAAATGAACAAAATTTTACTATATTTAATAACTATATTATGCAACATTGTGTAATTCGTGCACAAAGTGGTCAAAAAATATCGATTTTTAAACGTTCATGACATTTTATTCGTAATTCAGATCAATGAATCAATGATTTTTTTCGATATACATATGAGCTCAAACATACGGTATTTTTTGGCTCTTTTCATTATATATGTCGCCTTCATTTAATTAACAATTTTTTACGTCTACTCAACTCATTCTGTTAAACACAACCTTCCTCTAGAACGATGTGACTGCGAATGAAAACACGCGACTAGTGAAAAATCAAAAAATCGCAGACGCTCAGAGCAAAATGGTAACCAACGATTATCGTTCAACGTTTAATCGTTGCACGATCATTGTGAAAGTCGCACCGAGGAACACGTAGCTTTAAGTTGAAAGTTTACTTGTATCGAATTTCAAGGTACAGCCTCTTACATTTCGCGAATTTTTGAACCTTCTTAACCCTTTGAAAAGCCTTATGCTGTCAAGGACTTAATGCTACACTGCAAGGCCGATCTTATATCAACAGCTGCAGACATGCCACCACAAACTTTTTTAAGTAGTTCCAAGTGCAATTTTTCTCAGGCTTAAATTCTGTTTCATTAAGCACCTTATTCGTTTCATTTGTTCATGTATTTTAAAACTTCTCTCTCATTTTGATGAAGCTGAATTTAAATATTCAAATTTTTAGCCATTCGACGAAGATTTTTTTAATCGACCAATTTTGATTGAAGTTATGTTAAAATTAGAGAAGACTAGACGCATTGATAATATATCTTTATTATCTCTGCAATTAAGCGTTATGTTAAGTCGTCGACGAATCTTCTCTTTCCATAATTCACCTAGGATAGGGTCAATTTATCCAGTTCATAGCAATACGCAATAAAGAAATCTCATAAAAGGAAGGAGTTTGAATGAATGAAGGGAGGAATGTTAGGTCACTAGCAGTATTTTGTTTTATTTAACGTACTCTCCAGTGTTCTTTGTTTAATGTTGTCCGCAACGTGGGGTCTATCCTCAGCGGGAAGGGAATTTAGTGAAATTGGCAAAATATTATGAAGTTTGATGAAATCGAGTCTATTTCGACTGCTTTTTCAATTATGCTCCCAAACGAATGGAATAAACTAAATTATTCTACCACCCACGAAGATGGAATAAATTAAATTTAACGAACATTATAGGTCTTGAAGCACATATTTACACAACGTTATCCTATGAAAAGTCATCAAATTTACGAAGGTGGATTGGAGAATTCCCGCAATGATAAACTAAATGTGGTTTAAGTTGTTCTCTTTTATTTTTCAACATATTACTCTCGAATTAACACGCTTGCTCCAGTTGCTCTATTTCCTCTCTGAAACGACTTTTTTCGAGATCTCCAAAGTAAGAATTTACAGCCTTTGAGCACCTCCTCTTTCCACCAAAATCTCTTACGAGCAAATAATATTTTGAGTTTGGGAAAAGGTAGAAGTCTGAGGAAGCCAAATACAGGGGATGCAGGACGGATATCAGACTTTTTCCTGAAACGACTGCATTCGAATAAGCGGATGCATTTCTAGAGGGTTTCAACAACAACAACACGCCTTAATCCTCCTAGGAGAAAAGACATACTCAGAAGACACGTAGACTTAAATTACTCCACTTAAACAATGCCACACATTCCTTTTTTGCACACAGGAGGGAGAACCGAAAAGTAACGGGAAAATGCGTTTCGTAAATAAATTTTAAACCTTTAGAGTGAAGCAACTTGTATTTTGAACACAAGGTACCATCCATAATTTGGTAACAGTTCTTGAACATCCCCGAGCATGGTCCATCACTAGTATGCGTTCGTCCACATTTGAATTCTTAAAACCCTCTCCCCCAAATGATGAAAGATGATGAATCCCCAAGAAGAGCGTCATCTTGGATTTCTTTTTTGTTGCGGCTTTTCCCCTCCAAATAAAATAAAATTTGATGGCCGCTCGAATTTCGTTTGTCTCTGTAATTGAAGACATACAAATTGTTTCACCTGAATGCTTGTCAAGAACAGACTATTCGACGGATCGGATTGACATATACAAGTGATTCAAGTGAAAATGTTGCCATGACAACGGTAGTAACCGAATAACTCATTGAAGACTGACCATTGGAAGTTTTTTTTAATGTGCTTTTAAAAGATTTACCGTTAAACGGACTGCTTGGGAATGCAAAAACTTTTTGTTATATCGGGATTTTCAACATTTATTGTGGCGAAAAATTTCGTTTTAAATTATAACTTGGTTTAACTTGTTAATTATAAGAAAAAACTTCGTTATAAAATTAGAAGCATAATTGGTATTAAATTATTAACTTTACCATTGTTGATACCTATTGTTGCACAAACTTTTATTTGCATTGTTGGTCATGTGATATATATTGTTGGTCCGTGCAGAGTGTTTGTGAATTGCGTGTTGATACCATTGTTGCAAAAACTTTGTCTTGCATTGTTGGTCATGAGATATTTCTCATTAATATGCCCGCCCTGCCATAACCATGAATATCGATTTTTTTTATCAATAATTATTATTTTTTCGAAATCTGAGGTAGACAGTGACCTTCCTCATGCTTTGAAGATCATGTATGCGAAATTTTATCAAGATCGGAATAAAACTGTAGATTTGTATAAAAAACAAACAAACCCACAAACAAACAAACATCCTTCTTTATCTGTACCCGTTAAAGGCGCCATCTTGTTAATTTCCACATCACCACTAGATGTCAGAGATTTCTGCTGCGCACGCCAATAGGAGGCGTTGGTATTACTCGTTAGCCTCGGATTAATAATGTATGACGTATCCAAGCTCAGGCCCTGTCCCTCGGTGGTCACGGCTAGGGCACTCAAAAGTCATCTGATCTTCGGTGTCCGAGCAACAATCCATCCTTCATTGTTTCCAACAAACGAAATAAATATTGATTGTCAAAATCCAACATAGAAACAATTATGGATGGATTGTTGCCTGAAGGTCAGGTGACTTTTGAGTGCCCTGGCCCGTAACCACCAAGAGAGAAGGCCTCTGCGATGAAACGTAATACATTGTTACATCATCATAGTTACGACAAATTTATGATGGCATTTCAGTGAAGAGGCCTTCTCTTTAGGTAGCATTGCTATTACAGAAGAAAATTCAACGTCACATCTGAGTGCTTCAACAATATATTATTTTCGTTATGTACAGTTGCTGGTGTAGTGCCGCGGCCTGTCTTTTCATTGGCTGCGCTCTTCAGCAAATGTTTTAGACAAACAATGCTGTGGCCAGACCAGAAAATTATGGTTTACGCTTACTATTGTTTTTTTATGGAAGGTGATCACTTCTGAGCGTTTCTGCCATTGTTTAATTTTCACGATGAGCGAGTTGCGCAAATACGTTGTGCAGTGAAATTCTGCGTCATGTCATTTGAACATCCATCGACTTGTTATCAAGTTCGCATCTCGCCTGATGTTACAAGATCAGAAAGAGCATCGAGCTACGTGGTGTCAGGATTTTCTCAACCGAGCTGAGTGAAACTTTCTTGTCAAGCACGGGTAATGAGACTACGACTCTGACACTGAAACAGAAGTTCAGTCCCGTCAGTGGGTTGGTTAAAATTCTCCTCGGCCGAAAAAATGAACGCCAAGTTATCTACTGTTCATTATCATGAATTCTTCCTCCCACCTGGTCAGATCACCACCTCCAAGTTCTGAAACGTCCTCTCAGAGAAAACGTAAAGAGGAATTTTGACACAATTAGAACTGTTTTTTACCATCATGACAATGCGCCAGCTCACTCAGCGTTGTCAGTTTGTGAGTTTCTAACCAAACATGGAATAACTATGCTTCCTCAGCCAACTCCCCTGACTTGGCTCCAGCAGACATTTTCCTCTTCTCCAAACTTAAGGCAATGCTGAAAGGAAAGAAATTCGACAGCATTGAGGAAATGGAAGAAAAATTTGCAGAGGGAACTAAAGGCAATTTCAAAAGAAGTATTCCAAAATTTGTTCAAAAATTGGATACATTGCTGGGACAAGTGTATTCGCTGGGGAGGAGATAGTTTGAAGCAGATAAAGACCACTAAACTGTAATGTGAATGAATTCTTTAAAAAAAATGTTCCGGAATTTTTCAAACAGACCTTGCATATAATTAAAGTAACTTGCTCTTGCGATTTGTAGATACCTACGAAGAATCCAGCAAATGTTATTGTATAAGCAAGTTATTTTGCCCAATCGAAACTTTCCACTCTCTTAGATAAACTCACGAGTTCTTGCGGAAGACAACAAAAATAACGAAATTACGGACAAACAATCTCTTTCAACTATCAGCAAATTAGACACTTTTAAGGGGGGGGGGGGGGGGGGGGACATCCGTAATAAGAAAAATTTGAGGAATATGGTGCCAATGAAGATGTCATATAATCATCCGTGTCCCCGTAAGAAGGAAAAAATGATGAAAGCAAAAGGAAAAAGCAATTAGATGATTACAAGTAGGAGAAAATGAAAACGTGATCTGAAGAAAAAAATGCCCCAATGGAAAAAATAATTGAATAAAATGGATGGCCCCAGGTGGAACAAAACAAGTGACATGAGATGTGCTCGTGAGGAGGAAGTCCATCATTCGGACTTGATTAAGACAGGGGGAAAACATTTGTGCGTTTGAAGTTTTCTTCACTTATTTTTTCGTTATACGGTTATGTAACCAAATTTTTATAGATATTTGCATAGAACGCAGGTAAAAAAAATCCATAATGCAAAGTCTCGACTAATAGGTGACAACAACGTCAGTAATTCGGGCTATAAAGACTGGTGAAAGCTCCGAAACACATTCCGATCGAAGTAGAACAGCAATCGAAGTAGAGTACGAACCCATTTGGGTGACTTTCGGTGAAAATCATGAACGTTTAGCAAATGCCTTTAAGGCGTGGACTATTCACATCTGAAATGCGTAACTTTAGCAAATATGCCTTTTTTCCAAGGTGATTTTGCGTGGACTATTCACAAATAAATGTTTAGATTGAAAATAAAATCTTTAAAAAAAATCGGAGGCAAGCGGCCGCTAATTAGGGCGTGTATGCCTCAGTGCCACAAAGGGCGTGTATGCCACAAGTCAAATAAGAAATAATTTTGTACAACCGTTTAAGGAATTTAATTTCATTACAACGTACATATTTTAAATTACATGTGCTTATCTACAATACTAACAGTTTGGTCTTCAATGTCCCATTTTGTATCTTCAAGGTGAAGACGAAACAAAAAAACACTGATTATTAAAATCCAAGGTGAAGAGAATGAATGTTAGATTGTTAACCTGATTACTTTAGTCAGGTGACTTTTCAGTCCGCGGCCTGTTTTTCTCGTCGGCTGCGACTTCTCGTATACCAATACATGTCCGTAGCAAATTTATAAAATTATGGTCATTAGTTTGATTTTTACAAGCGAAAATTAGGGGCCGGGAACGAGTGGGACAACCTGTAGAAATTTTCAAGGTTTTATGACAACTGTACAAATTTTCCTTGTATCACATGAGGTAATTCTACTGCGGACCATACGCGTTGCAGCATTTCCCCGTTGATGGTCATCAACAATGCGGTATTAATGCGCGAGGTGATTCCCTTCATACCCTCGGCAATACTCTTGAACGTTACTGCCGACCAGGTGCATCCATTCATAGCTACTCTTTGCATCGCGGGAAACGGTAGCCATCAATGGAGCAGTGTACCATTCACAGGACTCACAAAGTCACAGAATGAGACTTTGTTGTTTGCATTTACGTCTGATCTGTACTCTGCGGAACGTTTATGGGACGAGATGGAGTGGGCTGTTGGCAACATGCATGCTTTCATCGCCGTCGCATTCATAGGAGTTAAGCGATGCACTTCAACATAATTCATCGGACATGCGCTTCACTCGTAGGAGCTTCCTATTAAGTCGATACGTCCTTGAATAAATACGATGTTCATCCGACTTTCTTCAAATATAGCATTCATGAAATTTTATATAGAGTTCGTTTAAGACTTATTTATTTGAGTAAGTTCACTTTAGACTTAGTTTGGGTTACGTGTGGCTGAGAAGAGGAAGACTGATGGCCGCGTTTTATTGGAAAACTTTCGCCATTTGATTGAGCATCTCTCGTACAACTCACTCATGCGGCTTTCTTTCTCAGATTCCGTATTTAGGTGGTGAGAAATGCCCTCGACAAATAACGCTTTCCACTTAATCATATTCTTTGCACCTCCCTTTTGTTGCCTGTCTACCAATGAGATTTGGCTATTGCAGTATTTGCGAACGAATGCATTTGCCGAAATGGCACGCATAAGTCAAAACTATGTTACTTTTTAAAAGCCAAAATTTGTCCGTTAAATATATTTAGAAATATATTTTGGAAATTCGTCTGATCATTAAATTCCCAACCAGCCCACGGGCCGGAAATGAAATTAAGAAATATCGATGGGGGGTAGGGAGGGGAATCACAGTCTATAATAAATTCCACCACATTTCCACCACTTTTATCCCTACAGTAGACTGTTCTTGATTTCTGAAGCTGTGGAAATTCTGTGGATGAAGAAGACGAAGAAGGAATCAAGCGCTATCGATCGTTCGGCATTCGGGATTCTTCGAATCGTTGGGCCCATCCTCTTAGAGATGACACATTCTGTAATTACTAAAACTGTATTCCGTGAATTTCTGCCGGGTGACTATGAAGATTCCGCTATCTTCAGATGTTCTGGTGATGAGAGAGTTTTCAGAGTGAAACTATAATGGGGGTTATTCAAATGAAAAGGAGCTAACGTACATGAGTAAAAACGTTAAATGTAATTATTGCGGTGCAAAACACACAGGCCCAGGCGGTATGACAAGTTTTTGCTGAGGACGTGGTACAAACGTTAGCGGTCAAACAATAATGACTGGCATTTGAAAAAAAGGATTCGAACCATAAATCACGTGCATCACGCTCGACGCCTCTATCAATTGGGGCTCGCAGATACCGAACAGCAAGGCTGCTCCAAATGTCTTAAAGATACAAAGAGTCAAGGTGGAAGACCCAGTGATAGGGCGGGCACCCGGCTCACAGATCGGGAATTCCTCCTATCCAAACCATCCTGACCTTATGTTTGGAGAATTATGTTACCAGATGTCTGGTAACTCCAGTTCTTATTTATTAACTAGCTTAAGTACCCGGTGTCGCTCGGAGAAAAATACAGGGTGTTCCAAAATGATCTTTACAACTTTGATCACGTATATTTCAGAAATGGGGATTGGTAGAAAGGTTGCGGTTTGCGGCATAATGTTCAGACACACCTAAAGTTTAAGTAGCCGTTTAACAGAGTCTCAATTTGTGCGCCATCTGTAGCACGCAGGATATCTAAACGATATTCCAACCTAACATGTCCTCATTAATGTTTGCAATTGCTTATGTGATGCGAGCTTGCAGTTTCTGGACGTCTCGCACCGGGTTATGGTAGACAGCATCCGTCGCAAAGCCCCAAAGAAGAAAATCTAATGGGGTAATGCCTGGAGACCTTGGCGCCCAGGAAATGGGTCCTCTGCCAATTCAGCTTCCTAAAGATCAAGAACAAACAAACAAATAAAAACCTTTAGGTGTGTGAACTTTATGCCGCAAACTGCACCTTTCTACTTATCCCCATTTCTGAAATCTACGTGATCAAAGTTGTAAAGATCATTTTGGAACTGTATAGCTTTTTCATGTTTATGTATGTAGATGAACATGTTGTTTTAGTTTCTTGTATTAATTTTTTTTTTCTTCACGCAGATCGATTTAAAAACTCGTGATTCGAGAAATATCCGTTGAAATTATATCCGTTGAAATAATGCGTTTCAAGCCATTGCATATTAACGCCTACAACAATTTTACAAAATTAATCGCAAACGTACATACATAAATATAGACGGAAAACTGTTATTTCAAAATTTCAATGTGCCTTTCTCGAATTACGAGTTTTTAAGTCAATTTAAGTCGATTTGCGGGAAGAAAAAAAAAATAGTGTAGGAGACTAAAGCGAATGCCGCGAAGGCTGGCAAGTTCGTTATAGGGAATAAAATAGCGCTTCCGGCCTTGTTATCTCGTTGGCCTCGGGTTGAGATTAAATTAAGTTTTCCGCCAGCTTTTTAACAAACTTCGCATGACATTTAGATCCTTGAAATTTGAGTTTTGAACATTTTGCATACGGAACTTTGTCATACGCAAAGGATCACACTATCTACTTCTTTTCCTATATTTTCCGAATAACTGATAGAAAAATTACTACCCTCTCCATTTAACTTTTCTATCTTTCAATTTTATTCATTTAATTAATCTTTTTTTTAAGAATTCTCAATAGTAGATTTTAATTTTTTTACCGTTATTAGTTTTTTTTTTTATTACTTAGATATTCTCAATTCAGTTTTCATATAGTTTTTTATACATGTAGTTTTCTGTAGTGTTTAAAATGCAGGTTGGTTGTTTGTATCCATGGCTAATAACTCGCTGCTAAAACACGAAAATGTGCCCCTTTTATCCGCCATAGCGGTAAAACCATTCTTGTTTTAATTTCGCAAGCTGCAGTTTCGATGAATCTGCTAAGCAAATGCAAAAACTGTGTTTCCAGTAACCGGCAATGAACCTCATCGTAGCTTTTTCAGATTATACCGTTTAGAAAATTCAATAAGGATTGTTGTATTTTTTTTTCTGAGTTGTTCTCCTTTATGTACTGTTGAAGTTTATTGATGCCAGAAAATGAAATGCGTTATCGATACCGAAAAAAATAAAAGTCCATTGTCGTCGCTGTCATCGGTTGTTGTTGTTGTTGTTGTTGCGGTGAGGGGCAAATTTCGTTGCGGTGGTTTTACAAATTGACGCTATAAAGCCTTGAAAATGGGATTTAATCATTTTACATATCTGTTCTTATAAACTGACGGTTTCCATTAGATGATAAAAGTTGGAGCAAAAGTGCGATAAAAGTTTTAATTGGATTATTTTTACTACAATTTGGTTTCCGTCGATGTTTATTGGGTTGTAAAGTGAGGCAGTGAAAGAAAGAAACCAGATCGGAGACAAGAGAAGAGCAAAACGAAACCTGGAATTCAGTTTTGTCCCAATCTCTGAAATTATATAAAGCTGCATTGTTGTGATAAATGTAGTTTTCTTTTCCAAGACAAATGTTTTCATTTCCATTGCAACTAAGCGAACCTCCAGCTACTGCGTCGAGCGATAAATTTTGTTTCAGGACTCGGCCATGATTGTTTTATACTTTCTGTAAGGAATTTTTTCCAAATAACAACAAGGATAAAAGAAACGCAAGTTGTTTAATTAATACAAGTAGTTTAAAGTTCTAACAAAAAATTAATCTCTCCGAGGACGATATAAGAAAATAGCGGAACTCTTGAGTTCATGTATTTATTTCCCCTTTTTTCTGCACTTGTTAACCCCTATTTTTATCAAAAACTTGATTTTCTTCAATGTAATATTTAGAAAATCGAAAAGAACTTTGCCTTCTTTCCGTTCAATGACACATCACATGCCATACATTGCCATTAGAAAACATTAATTTTATACAAATTACGTGATGGCTACCCCCACAACTCCGTCCTCAATATAAAACTTTTTTGGCCCTATAATGTAGCTCGTGCCTAGAGGAATCTTTAGACCGAATTTCGTTTCTTTGCATACTATATATCAGCGTTTCTTAAATTTTTTGGCTCGTGACCCCCTTTCACCTTTAAAAGTTCCAAAGGACCCTGAAATATGCTTTATATGTTCCATGTTTTAATATGTTTTTACTATATGAATAGAATATTTATATTTAGTCAATTTATAAAATATTGAAAAATTAATCACCAGAGTTCGCAACCCCTACTTTAAGAAACACTGTTATGTAGACTTATATTTATTTTCCACACTCAATTTATTCATAAAAATTGAGAA
>JAHWFO010104987.1:1719748-1744003 GCA_023313115.1 Rhysida immarginata
TTCTCAATTTTTATGAATAAATTGAGTGTGGAAAATAAATATAAGTCCAGAAATTTTCCCCAACATAAATTGTATATAGACTTAGACTCCCGTAGTTCTCACCCCAATGGACCCAGAGAAGTAAATTACATTCAGAAATTTGAATCAAAAAACGTAGGAAATATGAAGGGGACAGACGGACAGACAGCTTCCATTCTTCAGCTCCATTCTTCCAACAATAAATTAATCCCCCCCCCCCCCATCTTTTCCAGAAATTGATTTTCTCGAACGTAATATTTAGAGAATGAAAAAGAGGTCTATTTTCTTATGTTTCTCAGTCGAATGACATATTACATGTATAAAGTTCCTTTAAGTTAATTTTGACTAGAAAATAGTGTACTTGGATATTTAAGACTTTATGTAAAAGCGTCTAAGTGAATTTAATTTGTAGACAAGGATCAATGGTTTTCTAAGATTAAATTTTGATTGGACAATCCGTATTTGTGAATAACCTCCGGAATCATTGTTTAAGAGACAGTGTTAATTTATTACTCTTCGAGTTAATAATTTTGTGAAAAATTTGATGCGAAATAATGTTTTCCTTTTTCATCGAATACGAGGGGGTACCCAGAAGAAACCGGAATTGTGGCGTTGACAGCCAGGCGCTTGTATTATCATCAAGCGCACGTCCTCAATGATAATACCCAAGCGACTCGAACCGAGATTTTCCGGTAAAGGTGACTTTTAGGAACTGCGAGCACTGCAGTGAAGCATCCCTCGAAGACGCCACGTTTGAACGCATGAACAATCCATTCACAGCAACTGTTTCGTATGACTGAATTTAGATTAATCTGCAACCTGAATCCGCGATTTCTGTGATCAATAAAATAAGTATTGACCATTTGCCTCCTGTAACCGGCCGCGGGGAAACCAACTGCCCCCTGTGACTAAACAGGTTGGGGTATGTTTATATTCGGCAAGCCCCGGAGGGGGAAAACAGTGACCAATGAGGCCCGCGGTAGGGTCGATAGTTTGTGAGGCGCGAAACGCCGAGAATAGTAACAGTTTCCTAATTTTGGACGTAAAATTTCTTTAGAACACCTCATACGAAACAGTTACTGTGAATGGATTGTTCATGCGTTTGAACGTGGCATTTTCGGAATACCGACATTTCGTTACAGGACAATTCGCGACGGGCAATTCATTCCTGCGACAAATCGTATTAACGAGACATTGTAAGAGTCTAAAATGTTTACATGATATAACATTTGCTTTTTATTTGTATAATTGAAGTTATAAAAATGATCTTTTCATTGTTTTAACGAAAAAAAAAAAAAAAATACATGATTATAGATTTCTTCTGTTTTAATCATGAGCGATGCTTTTTAAATAGACTAATGGCAGAATAAAATGACCTTACATTCGCGTTTATATGTTAAAATATGCAAGATTTACTGCATAAATTTATTATTAAATTTGTGGTACATTTCTTTAATTTTAAGCTGTGAATCTCGCAAATTCTTTGGAACGAGCTGTGTTTGTCGCGAATTGTCTTGTAACGAAATGTCGGTATCCCGGCATTTTCGAGGGATGCTTCACTGCAGTGCTCGCAGTTCCTAAAGGTCAACTTTGCCGAAACTCCCTTTTTAATATTAAGAATTAACAATGTTCCATCACGAACACCTTCGTCAACTTTGCCCCAACACTGATCGGAATAAGTCAGCTGACACGATTACTTATTAGTGACTTCTATACGAGGTATACATATGAACATCCATGTACTGTAAGAAGGTGTTCGTGATGGAACATTGTTATTAAATTCTATGGCTTATGATCATCTTTCGAAAATATTAAAAAATGTTTTAGAGGAGAAAAAAATATAATTGGTTCCTAGATGAATAATACTATAAAAATAAGAATGTAAAGAAAGATGATAAAGGAAGTAAATCTTTGGAAAGTGACGATTATAATTATGAAGAACTTATATCAAGATAATGCGCAATTTCGTAATTTGGTGGATAACGTTGATGTGTTTATGAAATTCCATGTTCAGATTGTGATGTTAATTATGTAGGTGAGGCAGAGGGGACGCTCTCTATACTTTCATTTAGAGGAGCATGAGAGGGCGGTCCATTGATAATGCCTTGGCTAGACATTGCTTTGTCATGGAACATAAAGTAAATTGGAGGGGGGGGGGGGTCGAATACTGGGAAAAGAAAAACAATTAAAGAAAAGAGGCATATTTTATTATTAACAAGGCAGAGTACACATGACCTAGACAGAGAATGGATGATCATGTGACTTCCTTTTGTCTATGTCTTGGATTTATATTTTGATTTTATTTTTTCTGTTAATATCATTCTCCTTTTTGTTTTGATGATGAGTGCCGGCACTCGAAAACGTTTAACATGAGAAACACTTTTATGAGTCGCTTTTTTAATCAAGTAATAATTTTATGAGACGTTTTTTTAATCAAGTAATAATTTTATAAGATATCCTTTTTATTGGCATAATTTTTAAAAATTATATGTTTTAATATTTTTATGAAAGCTGAGCTTTTTAACGGGGCTACGACTGACTTCCGTCTTTGTCGTCCTCTCCAATATCGTCGTTGGATTTTGCCCGTTGCGGTAGTAAACTGCACGAAGTTTTTCAGCTCCAAAATATCATCCTTCGTGAGCAGAGACGTTCTTCTTACATTAAGTTACGAGTGAACTCTATTGAGACTGATGAAACACTGTTTTGTCATGGACTAACCTAACTATGATATTGGAACTCTTCCCGTAAAAATGTTGCTATCTCAGTTAAATGATACTAACTTTGGGGGGAAGATCGGTTCAAAATTTTAAATGTAAGTCTCAGTAAATCACACTATGATCTTTGGTTTTTCAAAATGATTTAAATTATTTAGGAGAAAGTTTTCTCTAGTATGTTAGATTTTTCCCTAACGTTAATATAGGATTTTGCCTATATCTCAATTCTTGAAAATTGGTTTTTCCAGTATACCTACATATGTATGTTGCGCGCTTTCAGAGCCCTCTCTAGATCAAGGTCCGAGTGCGTACTCACTGCACTCTCACTTGACAGTCTCTGAATAGAAGCTAAAGATAGGGAAAAAGACCGTCGGGTGCAGTCGAAAATGGAAAAGAAACAAAAAGTGAGTAAAAAAATAAAACGTTCTCATAGCCTGGAGAAATAAGCCCTTAAGGAATAAATAGCTTCCTTTTTTTCCTATTATTTTTATTCTTTTTGCTTTTTATCTTGTAAGCCATACACAAAGTGGGCGAGAAAAACTGCTTCGTGGACTAAAATTAGATTTAGTGTGGTAAAGGGAACAGCTTCTGTTTCCAAAAACACACATGTTCAGTGTTTACCCCGAAGATTAAAGCGCCAACAGCTTCCGTGCTCATTAATAATTCATGAAAAGGGACAAAAAGTTGAAAGAAGAGTAGATGGCAAGGGAAATACAAGGTCTTTGCATTATTTATTAGGATCTCGATAATTTAAACAGCGCCTTCAAAGTGTTACAGCTGTCGTAAGAAAAATGCAATTTTTGCCTTCCCCCACCCTCACACTTTCTTTCCTATTCCTTACCACTTTAGATTTGTTTGGTATTTCAAATTCCCTTGTGAAACGTCCGAGTAAAAGGGTTTCGCTGTTGGGCTGAGAGAGCTAAAACGTAATTTCGTCATCAATCAAGATGAAGGAACAAAGATCCGCAAAGAAAAGGAAACGATTCCCTTCTTGTTTTTATTGAATTTCGTGCAGCATTCAAGTGCAGTGATAAAAGAGACGATGTTCTCACTCCTGACCTCTCTACAAAGGTCAAAACGGGATAATTGGAAAATTAAAAGAAAGTGACTGAAATTGAGAAAAAAAACTTTAATAGGAAACTGAAGAACGTGGACTAATTCCTTCTTTCTCTTCCTTTTTTATGGGGATTTACACATTGTCAGTGAACATCCATAGGCCTGCTGTTCCACTTCGACCAGTTAGTAGTCGCTGGGAAACATTCTTGCTGTACCACGTTCGCGGAGGCCCAGTTGGTGAAAGAGGCGACAAGATAGCTTGGTCCCTGGTTCGAATGCAGGTTGTGAAATTTATGCTTTCGTTTTTCATATAAACATGAAGGTGCTAAACGCATAAGAAGTTTCTATTTTTCTTTCTTTTTTTTTGAGAGAGAGAGAATATAGAAATAGCCAAAACTGCATGCAACTCTCTGTATCCGCTTACGAGTTACTGAGATAACATTTTGAAAAGAAGCTCAAACATTAATTAACAAATGTAGTATTTCGAAAATGAAAATGTTAGATTCCTGTTCATTTCAGATCATATTATGTGATCAAAAAGTTTCCGGAGACCCCTCCGAAAAATTGCTGCGGACCCAGATGGTCAAGTGAATTTTACGCTTCGAGGCCTGTCTTTCTCGTTGCCTCGGATAAACAGGCCCTGACCGATGCCTCCAATAAAGAAAGCCTCCGCACCGAAACGTCATACATTGTTACATCGTCATACTTCATCCTTTGATAACCACATCTCTACCAATAATAAGCTCTAAATTTGGTCGACTTATGACGATGTAACAATGTATGACGTTTCAGTGCCGAGGCTTTCTTTATAGGAGGCGTTGTCCTGACTCGGAAAAGTCACCTGATCATCTTAATCCGAGTAACAATGTAACCTTCATTGTTTCCATCTTGGATTTTAACAATTAGTATTTTTTTGTTTGTGGAAAACAATGAAGGTTACATTGTTGTTTGGATTAAGATGGTCAGGTGATTTTTTCGCTGCAGAGCCAGTTTTTCTAGCTGGCCTTGGCATACCATCTATTCGCGACTTTAGCCAAGCCTCCGCACTGAAACGCCATGCATTGTTACATCATCATACTTCGTCCTTTGTTAATCGGATTTCTACCAATATTAATACCTAAATTTGGTCGGCTTATGATGATGTACCAACGTAGCCAGAAAGACAGGCCCCGGCCAACGCCACCTAAAACACAAGGCCTGCTCACTGCTTGCTGACTGCGTCATCAAACGAGGGCTGACAATCTAACAAACTAAAAAACACTGATTACAACAGGGCTCCAGACTTCTCACTTGAAATTTGCAGCAATTCATGATTTGACGAGCAATATGGGACCTGGTATTGCCATGCAGGAAGATGACACCATTATTTAACATGCCAGAGCGTTTGCGTCGGATGGCTTCACGTAACCTTATCAAAGTGGCACAATAAGAAACGAATCACGGCTCGCATCTCCAAACAAGACCACTTTTCTAAACGTCTTGTCACTTC
This sequence comes from Rhysida immarginata, assembly GCA_023313115.1. Taxonomy (NCBI): domain Eukaryota; kingdom Metazoa; phylum Arthropoda; class Chilopoda; order Scolopendromorpha; family Scolopendridae; genus Rhysida; species Rhysida immarginata. Next base: position 1,725,026 of record JAHWFO010104987.1, read on the forward strand.
AGTCGCTCTGACGCATCTGAGAACAGACGCTATCTAACGCGAATTTCCTTTTTGCAGAAAGAATAAGCAATATACCTCAAAAGCAACCAATAGAACGACGCTTCTCTCCTGATGTCACCACAAAAAGCATTTTTTCTCCACGCTTCTCTCGCTCGCTACGACTCATTCCACTCGAAAAACTAAAGTTGTTTAATCAAAATACTCACATGTATTTCGCTGATTGATGACTGCAAGGGCAATCGAAATGCGCATACGGGTTATTAAACTTTAATGTGGACAAGAGGTTGTGTTTTCTTCTGTGTCTTTATACAGGGTGTAAATGGACGACGTAAAAAGTTATAGCGCTAAGTTAAAAATTGCTCAGCGTCTGTACCAAGATAGATTTCCGGAAGTGACGTCACAAAACTTTAAAGCGCTATAACTTTTTAACGGAGCCGCAGATCGAAAAACGCGACTAGACTTTTTTGCTCAGAGTTTCATCTTCTACATACCGTTAAATTTGTGAAACGTCGTCCATTTACACCCTGTATTTATCCACAGTTACTCTTTTTTTCCAAAAATACTCATGTATTAAACTGTTTTTACAAAACATTTTGAAACTCAGACTTTAGAGAATCATCTTAAGTTTAAACAAGATATTTCATATTAAATAAACTCAGTTGAAAACATAGTTTCATCAGCTTGAGGTGGAAATTATGCATGAACTACTTATACATAATACAGGGCGAGTCAAAAGTCTATTACCCCCCATATAATTTCAAAACGAGTGGAGATACAACAAATCTGTTGCAGGCAGCATGTAGGAAGTTAAGCAGGGGGTAAATAGTGGTAGTGTCAAATTTGTCCTTTGACCTCGAATTTTGCACCTTACAATTTGTAACTTTGTAACCGTTACACAGGTTGAGAAAAATTTCCAATTGTACACTTGTAAATCTCAAAACGCTGATTTAACAAAAAAAATAAAAAAATAAATAAAAAAACAAAATTAGAAATAAACACTACAGCTGACTCGGTGGCCGAGAGCGTTAAGACGCTGATCTTGCCGCTCTCGCCGAGGGCATACACGCTTATGTAAGATATACATCATTTCCACCGCCATCGTGTGCACTGCCATCAAGAACTGAAAGCATAGGATTATGATGAACGTGTAGAGTTTTGCAACTGGCTTCTGTGTTGGGTTGAAAAAACTCTTGGTTTTGTTAACCGTATTCTGTGGTCAGACGAGGCCCAGTTTTTACTGGGTAGATATGAACCCCCGATGGCTGCGAGATGCAACACATCAGCAGAACTGGCGAATAAATGTTTGGTGTGGACTAAGGAGTGGCTTCTTGATGGGACCTGTTTTCTACAATGGTTTCCTTACAGAAGGAGTAAGGTTCACAGAAAAGATTTTGTATGGCTTCGCAGACTTTTAAGACAACTTGCCTTTAGTGCAGTACCGCCGCATGTGGTTACAGCATGATTGGCCACCTGCGTATTTTGCATCCATTGCACATCAACGACTGGGTTTAATTTTAATTTCTTTTAATTTTGTTAAAATCAGCGTTTTGAGCTCTACATCTGTGCAATTGGGAATTTTTCTCTACCTGTGTAACGGTTACAAAGTTACAAATTGCAAGATGCAAAATTCGAGGTCAAAGGTCAAAATTGACACCACTATTGTTTAGTCCCTACCTAACTTCCTACATGTTGCCTGCAACAGATTTGTTTTGAAATTCTATCGGGGGGTAACAGACTTTTGACTCACTCTGTATATTGATAGACCATAACTGAATTTTAAAAAAGTTTTTAACTACACACAGAAATTTGAGAAAACGATAAGGTATACATACTGTGTATACCGTTAAAATTTGATCGAATTCTAACGACAAGTTTCCGAGTTACGCATTTAACATCGTAACGCGTGCTCACTTGTGAGTATTAACCAGCACGTCTTACGATGTTGACTACAAAACTCGGAAACTACTCGTTAGAATTCGATCAAATTTTTACGGTATACGTAGTTGTATGTTGGCTATTATATTCCCAAATTTCATCATTCCAGATGTTATAGAACCTAAGTTATTAACTTGTTGATCTCGGTGGTGGCATTTTTATGTCTGTTCATATCTCAGTTATCGTTCAAATTCGGACCCATGTTCATAGGAAAGCTTTTGCTCAAAATCATCCATACTACCTTCCCTAAACGTTTATACGTTGAGTTTTGAATCACCCTGTATGTTGATTTTCCAAAGTATTTTTAAATATTTAATTTTTAGTCTATTTCAATTAAAAATTTTAATGCACTTTGGCCGGGCCCGGTGCTTCTCGTAGATCCTCGGGTCGCGGGTTGGAATCCCGCTGTGGCATGGATGTTGTGTTTGTCCCTTACTAATCATGCGGAAGGCAACGGAAAACCACCGTATTATTAAACCTAATACGCCTGTATCAATTGGTCACCAACCTCCGATAGCCGACGGCACATTAAGAAGAAGTAGAAGAATGCACTTTGAAATGTTCCCAGCAGCCTGAATCCAGAAAATTAGATATAGCAAGATCATTAAAAACTAAATCTTTGCTGTACGTAACGATTTTTGTCATGCATTTTACAATTCATACATGTAGGTATTTTGTAGTTTGCAATTGAAGGGCTCTGAGCAATAAGGACCTAACCCACAGGAAGAAATTCTTACTAAATGTAATAATTACTGCTTGTGAAATTCATTTACAATTTGTTTCAGTAACAATTGCACAAGTAAACTGCAATCACAATAAAGCAAAACATAAACCATACAGATTTGCAGTTTTTTTAAACAATATAACATCACTTTTCTCACAAGCTTCTTCCCGTGGGTTAGGTCCTTATTGCACAGAGCCCTTCAATTGTTTCTCACATTTCCATGTTTTATAAATGAGCATAATTTCAAATAGTTACTTTTGTAGATCTTGACATAGTGATTATTAAAACAACAAAAATTTAAGAAATTCTCACACTTTGTACTTATTTCATTTCAGAAAACTTTCTTTAATAATCACGCGCGATCTATCAATATTTGTGTGATAGACCTTATCAAGCTGATGAAACTGTATGTTCAAATGATTTTTTTAAATATGAAGTATCTTATTTTTTTAAGCTTAATATGATTCTCTAAAATCTGACTTTCAAAATGTTTTGTAAAAGCAGTTTAGTACGTGAGTATTTTGTATAAACAAATTTCGTTCTTCGAATGGATGGCGTGAGTATTTAGCGAGCGAGCGAGGCAGCGAAGTGAACGAACGGGCAGCACATGCTTTTTATGGTGACGTCAGGAGAGAAGCGTCGTTCTATTGGTTGCTTATTCTTGCTGCAAAAAGGAAATTCGCCTAGCTACCCGCCCAACCACTGTAAGACAACTAGCGCCATCTGTCTCCACTTTGAGGAAAAATATTCTCTCCACAATAATTACTTTTTGAATCCATCCTCGTAGTTATTGTAAAATTACTCTAAACAACTTATATACACGGTTACAGGGAAAGTCGACCTAGATATTTAAGGACATTATTATTTAGGTCGTTGCCGATAGATTTGACCCTATAACCAAAAATTAACCGTTTCCTAGATATGTGACTTTTAAATTAAAAGAAAAAAATCATTTTTTGCTGAAATTTCAACTTCTTTTTTAATTTACAGACTCTAGGGTTCAGTTTTTTGCTATTTTTAAGTAGGAGGTATGCCAGTTTATAAAAATAAATAATAAAACTTGAAACAACTTGCTATCGCTTTAAAGTAGCTGCTCGGCAACTGTTTGAATGTAGATGTTGTCACTAAGTGTGAAGCATGTCAATTAAAAAAAGTTCTATGGAAGTTATCCTGCAAGTTATTTTAATAACTTGTACGTCTTTATAACTATCCAAAAAGGTATAATACTCTCAGTTAAGTAGGCAAATCAAACAAAATGACAGAAAAAACGGTCCCAGACCGCAAAGAGGAAATGTTTATCGAGCAGCGACTTTAAACCGATAGCAAGTTATTTCAAGTTTTATTACTTATTTCTAAGATGTACAAAAAGCAATCGTCCCTCTCATCCGTATAACCAAATTGAAACCAAACGTTTGAAAACCGCGAGAGAATTAGCATGATAACGATGTCAAAAAAATTTTCTTCGATTTCATCAACCAAAAACTTTGCACAATTCAATATCCTTAGATAGCATACGGGCAACACTTAAGCATTTGAGAACCGGGAAACCACTGTGGATAACTACATAATGACCGATGAAGAAACCTCTTGTCCACAAAAGAATATTTTATTCTGCATATACGTATTTCGAACTCTTTGAGTTCATTATTCAATGCCAAGTAAGTATTTGATCGACAATCGACAATCGAACAGTGCAGGGAAAACGAAACGAGTGGTCCGAAAGCAACCCTTTCACTGCCATACTCGTCCAGAAGGTAACCACGGGAAGTACTCTGAACTAGGCAAGAAGCCAGATGAAACCTAGTTAAGTCATCCAGAGGATAAGATGGAGTCCTTTCCTATCAGGACGGACACGAGGAGCTAGGAGATCCAATATTCGGTAAAAATGGCCTTTTGGATGTCGTCAAAATTGATGTCCAGGATGTAACGCGGCCTGCGATGCCTAAGGATGCTTACTTGATCGACAATCGACAATCGAACAGTGAAGTGTACATTTGTTAGGATGGGACGAAAGCAGCGCTTTCACAAAGCTCATCTAACCAGAATAAACTCCAAATGAAATACACTGAGGTAGTCAAGAAGCCTAACCAACCCAAGCGGTCTTCCATATTATACAAAAAAGAAAATAAGATTGACGATTGTCAGAAACAAAATACAAACGAAATAAAAAATACAAGGAGAAAGACTACTATCACATCTTCCAGTAGTCCGGGAAAGAGACGTTGCTAATATCTTCAAAATTGACGTCAAGAACGTGCCTCGGTTTACGATACTTCGTATGCCAGTTCATATTCAATGAGTTCTTCAGTATCCCATTCACAAGTTTATTGTCGTGAGTCTTCATCTTCTGTATCATAATCAAAAGGAGATCCTGTATAAACTTTCCGATATGGGTCATGTTTAAATCCAAGTGGATGGATTGGTTTTTCACCGTCCTTCTGTCCAGCTGGGCAATGGTCCTCAGGGTAACATTCTGGAATGACTGTAGTTCACTCCATCTGGTTTTACAGATAGTCGCCCACGCAGGCATGCCATAGAGGAGTATGATCCGGATAATCGACTTGTATAGAAGTAACTTGTTGTCAATGCTGAGGGCGCTGTTGCGAACCATGAGAGCTATGATACTGTACTTAGCCCTCTTCGCTTTGTTCAGAGCATAGGACATACAGTGTATGCCGGTTCCATGAGAGTCTTGAGTCAATGATAACTCCCAGATACTTGTAGTTGTCCACCCAGTCCAGTTTCTTATTGAACAGAACAAGAGAATCTGGGGGACGCTTGAGCTTCCTATTGAGGTACAAAGCCTTGCACTTTCCGACGTTAAGGTCCAACTTCCAGCAGTTAAACCAGTCTTCGAACTGCTTCAAGGCGCACTGCAGCCGATAGATAACGTGAGCCGGCTGGTGTGCCCATGTCATAATGGCAGTATCATCCGCATAAAAATTACAATTATCGGGCAGATTACAATTATCGGGTTTCGGGAAATCATGTACAAAGTAATTAAATAGCACAGGCCCGAGGACAGAACCTTGAGGGACACCGGCCTTTACAACACGTGGCGTGGAAAGATTTTCTCCAACTTTGGCTTGATAGGATCTGCCGTCAAGAAAGGATTTCACCAACAAAATCAAATCGGCAGGGAACCCGTCTCTGATCATTTTGTAGACAAGGCCCTCATGCCACACCTGGTCAAAAGCTTTACTGACATCGAGAAATACCACCCCACAGTACCTGGAGAGGTTCAGGGGGGTGCTCAGGTCTTCAACGAGCCTCCATATCTGCATTGGACAAGAGTGGGCAGCACGAAAGCCAAACTGCTCTTCCCGAAAAAGGTCATTTGCTAGACAGTGATCTTGGAATCTGACGAGAATCGTTTTCTCCAACACTTTGAACATCAAGGGTAGCAGGCTAATAGGTCGGTAGATCGCCGGAATTGCAGGATTTTGCCCCTGCTTGGGGATACTCAACACAATAGATTGCTTCCAAGCCACAGGGAAGTAAAAAAATTTCCAGCAGACGTTAATGATATTAATGAGATAGTCAATAAATTTCTTCGGGAGATTTATAAGGGCGTTATTACTCACCTTGTCTCTTCCTGGAGCCTTCTTCTTTTTCAGTTAGTGGTGTACGGTGTGGAGGAAGCGTATCATTCTTCTTCTTTGTAAAGCTCTGACCATACTCCAAATGGAATTGTCGCGAGCAGACAAGCTTTTGAGTTTTTCATTCCATCTAGCGTCGTGAAGCTCTTTTATATCCTCTTGGACTCTTCTCACTAGCCTGTTGTTTGGTTTTGAGTCAAGGTTCACGATAGCGTTGCCATAGTCTACGGGTCCTGTTTCTTTCAGCAATTAGGCGTTGGATTCCAGGAGTGAGTTGGATTCGATGAGAAGGTTTATTCTCTGATGGATACTTATTAGCTTCTATGGCACTGTTAATACATCTGGTGATGTCATCAACAAGTTGATCGATGTCCTCCGTACATTAAGCAACGTCGGGATGGCAGCCATAGTCCTTAAGAATATCTTTGTAGAGCTTCCAGTCTTGATGATGTACGAGTTCCTGTCGGAAATTTATGTCAACATTGTCAAAGTTCAACGCCACAGGCTTGTGGTCAGAAGAGAGGTCATCAATCGTGAAGATATTGTACGGTTTGAAGAAACCCTTCAAGAGCGAGATGTCCAAAACGTCACTACTAAGGGAGTGGTCGCAGTAGTAGGTGTCCTCCACAGGTCCAGTAGCGATGATATCATCTCTACCTTGTATGTACCTATAGAGAATCATGCCGTTGTAATTCTGCGTTCTGGAGTTCCAGCTTGGGTGTTTGGCATTTAGGTCACCAGCCAGGACGACTGGAGTGTCACCACTGAAGAGTTCATCAAGCTCGCAAATGTCAAGATAATGTTTAGGTGAATTGTAGAGCGCCACGATCTTCACTTCACCACAGTAGACGTCATTGATAATGATGGAGGCCGATTCCATACCTGCATAAGACTTGGATACTAATTCTTGGTGTTGAATTCCCTTCTTAATGATGATCGCAGCGCCCCCAGACGCACATCTTGCAGCATTTGAAGCCATTCGATCCTTACGGTACACACAATAGCCAGGCAGCTTGAAGTCTTGGCTTGGTTTGAGGTGAGTTTCGCACAGGAAAGCAACGTCGATTTCTTGCTTTATCAGAAAGTTGTGAAACTCGATATGCTTTCGGGGAATGCCCCTAACGTTCCATATCACGCACCGAAGTTCACCTTTGTTGATTACAGTATAACGTTGTGCAGCCATACTAAAATTAGTTGGTCGTAAGGAGCCCACTCAACTGTGGGTAACTTTTGCCTAGATTAGAAAACAGATGAAAGATACGTCCTAAATGCTTATACATACCTGGTAGGCCGTTGATGTTAAGGCCTTTATCTTCCGGCGTAGACACAGCGGCAGCATAGGATTTGCCTGCTGTCACTTTAGAACTAGGCATCCTTTGAACCTGGGGGTATTTTAGACATTTCGTGTAGCTTGATGTGTACTGTCCACCACATCTGATGCACTTTGGGGGGTCTTGTCCTTTGATCTTGGGGCAATCTCTTGACTGGTGCCCCTCTGCACATTTGTTACAACGAGGATCTTCCATGCAGCCCATGGATACGTGTCCGAAGCGCAGGCAGTTGTAACACTGTAGTGGCTTCTTGTTCCCTCGAAAGGCCTCCACTGATACTGCCAACGGCCCAATACGTGTTATGTTTTTCAATGATTGGTTGTGTTCGGTGTTCTGGAGTAGAACCAAAACCATTGGCATATCAATGGATCCTTTGGCTTTTCTCAATCGAATTACCTTTTCCGGGAAGTAGTTGGCTCTTTTTAGGTCTTCTTGGAAGTCATCGAGGTCATACGTAACATCCACATTACGAATTACGTATTTCAAGACCTTCTCCGACGTCAGTTGATGATGCTGAATTTTTAAAATATTATCAGACTTAATTCCAGAGACTAACCTGTTGTGGGTTTCTTCGTCTTCACATTTAACTTTGACGGTTTCAGCTCTGCCCGTATGAACGGTGATCTTTTCCACTGGAACATGCTTCTCGAGCTCAGTTAAAATCGTCTTAAACGGGACGCCATGAGTCCGCACGATAATTGACGGTACATACCTCTTCGTGATCCTATGGTCTTTATTAGCCGAGCGACCTTGTACATTCTTCGGATTCCTCATTCTAGTCGCGCTGACGACTTCGTTTACTCTGAAGACGGTCTTTAGGTTATCGATCCTCGTGCCTTTTAGCACAGTATTAAAAACATTACTTACCTTGCTGTTATCAACCGGTGTATCTTCCTTGGAGTTACCTGCCTTCGGAGTTCCGGAGCATTTCCCAAAGGCTTCCTTCAGTTCGCTTATCTTGTCAATAACATTCTCTACGAGAGTCCTTGATTTCCTTGTTGATACCTTCGAACTTCTCTTCAAAACTTTTGTGTAGGGATTCGACTTTTTCTTCCAGTGCCCTATACTTAGCATTTATTTCATCCCGGAGAGCTTCTAACATTTCGTTGAACACCAGGTCAAAAGCAGCAAACCTAGCATCCAAGCAGGCATCCCGGTAGGCCTTTTCGCAGGACACAGTTTTACCATCTGCCACTAGCAATGGCACGTTAGCCGACTCCAACGTGATTAATTTGGACGAAGCCTTCATAATCCTCAAATATAATAGTCTCGCCCCGCGGGGGGGGGGTAGCCTCGCAGCTAGTTGTGTGCTAAAGAAGCCGTTCTAAGAAGGACGCACCTAGCTTTAAGGAAAAAAGAGAACAAGTCAGGTTTGCGAGAAAGTTAATTCTACGCCAGGGACCCACTCGTGAATAATTAGAATAATAATAGATGATATGAAAAGCTAGGTTTGCGAGGAAATTAATCCCAACGCCAGGGACCCAGAAGGATAATGAGCGTCTTGATGTACTGGTTTACGGGAATATTAATTCCAACGCCAGGGACCAGTACATAAGACATGACAGAAGGTGAATATCGTCCTGAAAAGGGCGCACCGTAAAATGATAGTAACGAGATGATACCTGAAAAGAGAGTAGAGGTTATATCTTAAAGAGCTAGTCCGTTTGGATCCTGTGTCCTGTCCTTGGATCTCCCCCTGTCGATCGTTTTCGATATCCTATATGATATGTAAGAAGAGGGAAACTCCTTTTACAATCGAAAGCGCAGACCTAGGAGAAATACGCCAGAGTCCGTTAAAAAATTATACGGAAATTACAAAACAAGAGCAAGGCAAAATTATACAATTAAACATTTAGTTATATCCCTAACCACATCGAACGTTTCTTTTTATTTTTCCTTTGAGGCGTCTGCGTTAAATTTGGTAGACAAATATCCCAATGCTTTTCAGAATGTAAGGTTATATTCCTCCAAGATGTGCAAAACGCAATCGTCCCTCTCATCCATTTAACAAAACTGAAATCAATGCTCAACAACCGCACCTACATCGGGAGAAATAGAAGGTTACAAGTGTCGCCGAGCTTGACATCAACTTTACTTTTAACGGATGAGAAAGACAATGGCTTTTCCAAACATTTCAGAGACCTTGCTTTCCATCTATTAGAACGTTTCAACGGCCAGAATTAATGCTAATTTGGAAACAATTAACACGCATGACATTCCTTAAATGGAAACTTCACCTTTACTAACATTTTCGTCACCTTTAAAAGGGGCCAAATTACCTCGGCGTTTCCACTGCACTCGTTTTAATTGGAGTAGTGAAACGAATATCGGCCTCTTAAAATGTGAACGGGGAGGGGGTAGTTTGAGGCGATAGGAAATTCCTTTTCTTTTACAAATTTAATAAGTTAATCCCTTCTTTCTTCAAAGTGCTTAAATGTCATCTCCAATTTTACTTTAAATAAATCTTTTTCCTCCCCTTTAATAGAGCACTCGACGACTTAACGCCATAATAATTAAGGTTCGTTCACTCATTTCAGGTTGTGTGTGTTTTTTTAAGAGAAATATGAGCAATTGCAAGGGAATTGATGATGTTTTTGGTTTTTGCCCTCTTTTTCCAGCAGCAGGAAGAGGAGGAGGACTGATCGATAGGAGGAAAGACGAAAGTATTTGAGGGAAAATGAAAAGTAAGCTGTAAGCGACGACCGACTCTTTCAGGATCCTTCTTTTTTATTCCAATGAAATTTAAAACTATTTCAATTTTTCTGAAAAAATTATTTGGAACCGAAAGCACGTGAAAAAAAGAAGAAAAGGCAGGGCTTCGGCAGGTGCAAAGGTTTTAAAGCGGGCGAAAACAGTTCAAGCAAAGCTGCGCTAAATGGTTTACGCAAAGGCCATCATCGTTAATTACGGATTACTGTCAGTGGAGAGAATAAGCCGTGAAATCATTTTACAGCTTTGTCCTTTCAGTTGAATTGATTCGTTATGGGCGCGTCAACAGCTAGGTCATTTTGCGCCCTTTCACATGACTATAATCCGGGGACAAACACAATCATTATGCCCACGGCGGGATTCGAACCCCCAGGAAAGCCTACGCCCCAGCCTTTCGGCCACTTTCACATTGGTTTTAAAAACACGCGCTCATCATCTATACACGTTAACAAAGCTCATCTGAGCCCAAAGCTCATTCATGACCTCCTTTATTATTACAGACCTGTTTTAATGTTGTATTTGGGAACATTAGAGTCTCTCAATTTTGCCACAGGAGCTATTATGGCGCTGTTTTACCTCCCTCTCTGATTGTTTACAACAAACGAAAAAATACGGATTGTTAAAACCCCAAGACGGAAACAATGAAGGTTACATTGTTGATTGGACAGGTGACTTTTCAGTGACGTTAAAAACAAACTGAATAGTATTCATTTCATTAACCAAATTTAGATATCTTTTTATTCGCGATTTAACTCTATTTTTAAAATAAAAGAATCTAGGCAAAAAAAAAATTTTTTTATTTGCATTACATTTCTGTCCAGTTCCCACGAAAATGCCCCTGCGTTGTTGAAAGTACTCACTGCGCGCGCTGCAGTCGTGGACGAGTCCACAGCACTGATAGGGATTATACAGCAAACGTTTTCAAAACAAAACAATGAATAATATTAATATATGTTAATTGAATAGTAAATTACTTTTGAAATAAATACGAAGGAGATTTGTAATCTCTTCCCGTACCTATTAAAAGGGCTTTTTTGTTTGAAGATTCTACAACTCTTCCACTCCACTTAAATCACGTGTCCCTCTTCAGTGCTGTGGACTCGTCCACGACTGCAGCGCGGGCAGTGAGCACTTTCGCGCGCAGTAGGTAAGAGTCGTTTTTAACGCCATCTATAGTGTGTCCTTGACAATAGCCCAACTGAATAGGACCTGTGCACAGACCAGGGGATAGAAAGACTATGCTATTACTTCTAGCCACTGTAATGGAAAGCCTATTAAAAGTCATAATATAAAACAAATTGCCTTCGAGTCGACTATTCTGCGTCATTTTTAATTTATTAATTTCATTTATCTATTTAAAGAAAAAAACGAAAATAGAAGCTAAATATAAATACGAAAACAATGTTTCATGGATAGCGATTTACTTCTCGTTAACGTCTATTGGCTGGCGTTAGAAGTGACTGATCCTATCGTTCAACTTATGAGGCGGGAACTATTGTGTATAATAAAGTACAGAAACCTTTTTCACAAATACGAGGATTGTTTAATAGAAACACGTTTAAACTGCACAGCTGCGAAGGTTTCGCCTAGATAAAGGAAAGCAGTTGTTTCTATGCATCCTTTAGACGTCTATCACACGTGTTGGGTTGCTTCTTTCTAAGAGTTATGACAAAATTGGAAGATGGCATTATTCAGAGTAGACAATCCGTTCAAAGATAATCTGCATGAAATAAAGTAGGGCCTGATAATAGCAATACGGTAGCAAATTTACCAGATCCTATTTTATTTCATTTACCAGCAAACATGCACTTGTTATAATCTGCATCTGTTATTCTACTTTTGACCTCTGAAGGGCGTCAGGCAATGGAAATTTTTACGAGAATGAAAACTGTATACTATGACAATAGTTATTCTCATACTGCAGTGGTTGAATGGTGCAAAAAATTTCCATCAAAGATTTGGCTCGTCCAGGACATCCTCGTGTTGCAGCATCAGATGAAAATGTGAGACCGCTGGAAATTCCTTTAAGCGCCAATAGGCGCATTAACTTCAGGAACCTTCTGAATTGGCGACTATTGCTGTACGAACTAATCTTCTGAAACCACCTTTATATATCTTCCAACAGGAAGGTTTATTCCCCCCCACCCCTGTGAATGGGCACGTAAACCTACGTGGCGGTCATAATTCAGTGACTCGACGTTGTAAATTCGTCGTTATTTTATACAAATTTTTTGTTGCTTGAAGCTATGAAATTTTTAATTAGGCCTATAGTTGTTTGTACAACTACTTGTTCGAATTTATTTTATTTCTTTACTTAAAGATTATAGAAAAAAAAATTTAATACAAATTTCTTTTGTTTTTTATTTTAATTTTAATTAACAACAAAACTATTCCATATTTCAACTGCACGTGTTTTACTCCCATAATCATGTTTTTGGCTGGGTTACATTTCTTGATAAAATCTTAAGTCGAAAGTAAGAACGGATGAAGGATTTATTCTCCCTCGGCAAAGTTGACGTAAACGAACCGCATCGGTAGACGAGCAAGTTCCACGTACAACCATATGAAAACGTGCAAGTTTGCCCAAATTCTTATTGGCTCTATTAATATCCTCCTCTCAGATGTGTTCTTCATTAATAAAGCTTTGTAGCATATGGAACAGTTTTATTATTTCATTTTAGAATATTTTTAATGATCATGCCTCCCAAATATTCGATGGTGCCGTGTTCAGTACTTGTTACGTTCATTTGAGAAATAACTGTCATATTTATCTTCTGCAACCTGGGCCTAACTTGTTTCTTTTTATTTGAATTAGCCACAACTTTCTCTTTGCAGTGTTTGCAGGAAAGCGAAAAAGCCTTTCACCTTTGTCAAAATGATTGCTACTTGAAGGAACCCAACAACCTGGTATCGTCTTTGCTCGTTAAAATTCGATGTTAGTAAACTTATTTAAAAGGTCAAACGATTAACCCAGGGGTGTCCAAATCGTGCCCGTCGCCCGCGTGCAACATAAAAAGAGCGCGGACAAAGCTCACGGGAAGGAGTGGGTATAGTTTTTCCTATGCAGTGTTGCCAGACTTTAAGGAACTGATCAACATAATGTGCAATAAGGGGAGAAGGAAGATTACCCGCGTGCATGGGCGCTGCCCGCGGACAGAAATCTTGGACGTCCCTGGATTAACCGTTCAGAAAAATAGACAAATAAAGAGAATTCTAACATTATCGAGCGAGACTGTTAATATCGTACGAGTATTTGAGTAAAAAACATGCGTTCTCCTAGGCGTGTGGCTGATCGCATTCGGGATCAAAATAGCGGACGGAAGTGTGAGCTGTCACGACCCTTCTTTGCTCTTATGCAGGCACCCTAGCCCAACTGCGCATGCAGCGTCGACATATCGGGAGCTAAAAATTTTAATTTCATATTCAGTTTCAATGGAGCAGGAATTGAATTGGGCCAGAATTCGATGACATAATTAATACTACCGAAGTTAGTGTATTCTGCAAAAACTTTAAATAAATAAATAATTAATCAACCAATGTGAATGCATTACATAGCTCACTATTAACATTGGGTATCGAAGTTTCTTTGCCTACGAATATCTCTCTTGGGTTCCATCCTTTCGCTTCTCGTTCTCCTCTTCCCTTCCTGTCGCTCGGTCTCCTCTTTTTATCTGCCAAATTCCCTATGCAATTCTCTTTAGGAAATCCGAGCCTCCCCGTCGTTTCTTCGCTACTCCGTTTACGCGGATCGGCCTCGGTGGCTCAGGAGTTGCGTGATCGCCTCTGATGCCCGAGGACGCGAGTTCGACCCCGGCCGAGAACGACGAGGATTTTTTCAGGGGGGAAATCCTGAGATCACGCACTTCCTTCGGAAGGGAAGTAAAGCCGTTGGTCCCGTGTAGTCGTTTGCCGACTGCACGTTAAAAAACCCTTGCTAGGCAAAATTTGCGGCCCCTATAACGCCGTCCTGAAATGACCATAGCAGTTTAAAAGGACGTTAATACCAAACAAAACCAAGCCAAAACCAAACCGTTTACGCGGGGATCTCCGCCGAGAATCCTGATTCTTTGCCAGCTGTCTCTTAAGCTGCGGCCACACAGAGCGCTGCGCGACGGATGCTATGTTCGTTTCGATTTGTATACAAATCTATTTATTTCACTGCTTATTTGAAGACTTACGTAAAGAAAGAATGTTTATTACAATTATAATTACAAAGACAGGAACAAAAGTAAGCCTCTGTCCTTATCGTTCCGAAAAAAACTATGAATAAAAAACTTATTGCATAATTTTAATTATATCGTAATATTTATAACTAATAATTTATAAATAATGACAATAATTACAGTATAAATATTAATTATATTAGTTCATTATAATTGAAAATTTAAATTTATCTTCTCTTTACTTAAATCTTTAAATAAGCAATGAAACAAACAGAGTTGTAAACAAATCGGAGCGAACATAGCATCCGTCGCATCGGCTCGGTATGGCCGTAGTTTTAGCTGCAGGCGATGAACACATTACCATTGCTGGTCTACTGCGCATGCCCGTCCACGACGGACGTTTTGCACGTCCAGAAAATATTTGCGCAAATAAAACGTCCAGAACGCCGCGTCCGTCCCATCCGTCGCGCTCTGTGTGGCCGTAGCTTAATGTCGAGCGTTGACTTTTTTCCGTCTTATCAAATATTTTCGATTCCGCTCGCTCTCAATTTGATATAACAGATAGATTTAATCAATATGTTTGCTGCATTACATGCGATATCTTAGCACTGAAAATTTCCAATGGTAACATAATGGTATCTTTAGATCATGCACCATCTTCAAACTTATTAATCTCTCGCTATGTTGCAAGTTGTTTGGTCATTCATAGCAAGTTGTTTGCCATATCATTAGAGCATGCGCCATTATACCGATTTCGACCTTCTTCGAACTCGTCCTTGCGGTGATTCATATTTATCACAGAACTTGAAAAATTTTCTTACGCTTCGAGAAAGTCAAGTTGCCGACAGACAAAATCCCCCTATAATAGTATAGGCTTATTAAATACCTTTCGTTATTTAATAAGCTGAACTAAACGACATAATAATGTAGCAAAATTCCTCTGTCATAAATATGCCTTAAGGATGAACCTTATTGAAACGAAATCGTCATCTAACAACCCCCAATGACAGCAAGTTTTGGTTTACGCTGTAGTGGGATAGAGAAATAAAAATCCACAGCACAATCACGTGTAATCGACCAAATCTGAACGTGATACGGAGGAAAAGGAAGAAGCTACGTTTATTGAATAGAGATCCCGCTCAGGCACAAACTGCAAAAGACACGAAATTTGCAAGCCAAGCAATTATGGAAAATGAACAAAATAGCCATAAGAGCTATCAATCGGTCTTTCCGAAGATCATCAACCGAGAATTGCAATTGCCTAATGGCGCCTATTGCCAATATCGGTTACAAAAGGATGTACTCCTGGACACTGTAGAATCGTCAGAAGCACCATAAGAGAGGAGCTGCTGAAGACTGAGCAATATGCCCGATTCAGTTACGATAATTGCTGTGTTTAAAGAACGATATTATGTGGGGCATTTCCAAAATTTTACACTGTAAAATTAAATCTAAATGACAAATTTATTTTACAAAATCACTTGATAAGCCTTCAATGTAATCTCCCTTGTACCGTATTACATTTTCCCAAGGTATGGGCCAATTCTATTCCGGACAGGAAACCTTCGTTGTTGATTAGCCTGATTACTCGGGTCACTTTACCAGAAGCTTCTTCAACTGTACCAAAACTTTTCTCAATCGGAAAATGGTTTGGTTCAACTTGGGGAACAAATCGAAGTCTCGTGGACAAATCGGTTGCAGTTTTCCTCGTAAAGTCCCAATTTTAATGCAGGAGCTGCTGGTCTCTCATCTCAGTCCTTTCACTTTACGGCACAAATAGAATAGGCTATCCCGCATATGTAGGCAAGTTTTTAGACTAAACTCTGGCTCAAAGCTACGGTTTCCTCCAATAGCGTACTGAAAAAAAATGGCAACGTTCCGAGGCCGACGTTCTGTGTGAAATAGAAGAATTATTTCACAAATTTGCTTTAATTTTCTAACAAAATCTATCAAAAATAATTAATCTGTTATTATAGACTAATTTCACAGATTTCTAACATCATCATATGTGCTTTCGAAATTTTTAATAGAAAAGTTGCTTTTTCGGTTCCTCCATAGATGGCTCTACTTTGAAATAAATGAAGCTATACATTTATTTGCACATGTTATGTTGCCAATATTTTGATTGAAACATAAAGCCATTTAAATAACAATGTTCTTAAACTTAGACTTTGTTACAAAATTAAAACAAACTTGTGAAATGATTCTTCTATTTCAGTTTATTTCACATAGAATGTCGTTCTCCGATCGTCGCCATTTTTGTTTCAGTACGCTGGCCTTGTTTATTGGAGGTCTTGGGAGTACGATGCTCACAGTCTTGTAAATAATATCGCCCTATTTTATATCAACTCTTTCTAGGAAATCATGTTCTTTTATTTGTGTAACTTTAATAACGTCATTAACCGTCATATTGCAGCCGCTACATGGCGGTATCGCTGTCCGAGGAAACCGTACCTTAACGGCCATGCATGTCCAGTGTACAAAACTTTTGAAATGACCCTCGTCCATTCCAACGAGTACGCTTAACAAGAAGAAACCCAATTCCACTCCAATCTGCTCCTAAAGAGATTCTTATTCGAGAATGGCAATGTTAATCTTCGTAATAAACTGACAAGGTGGAGTGAATGGATAGCCGCCGCCAAAAGATTGACAGACAAACCGCACTCGCAAACACAGTCAACTGAACAAAGGGTTGGCAGAAATTGCATCAACGATGCATTTTAATCAGAGCAAAGAAGGGAACGTGTGACCTCTACTAAAATCGATATAGAAGAAGATTCCCAATTTTATTTAGACAATTCGAACCCTTCGTGGTTCTACGTCGACCACAATGACGACACGCTTTTCAGTAAACATCCAAAATTTAATTTCGCACGAGAGTAAATATCATCCCATCTCGGCTCCTTCAATATCCGTACATCGATCCTCATAATCACTTATCCATATGGCGCCAGTTCAATTTTAGCCTACCCCTACTCGACACACCCTCATTAAGTAGATGCATTTACAACTTCGTCTATAGCTTGGCCTTCGACCTCATACTTTAAACAGAAGGCTAAAATGAAGAAAATCGGTAGATGCTCATTTTATCACCACTTCTGCTACGGAAAGAAAATAGCAAACATGAAATATGAGGGGAGGGGGGAGGTATGTAATTTCTTTTGAATCTGGGTGCAATTTGCTCGCGAAAACTCGATGAGCAAGTTTTCACCCACTCGCTACAATTTAATGGAAATTTAAATTGAAATTATTTTTTAAACTGTAACTTTTATGACTTTTATCGAAGATTTACGAGCCTCATTTCCTGATTGCAAATGTCCGCTTCCTCCCTTGGGTTTTCCAAATTTTGAGATTTGGTGCCGACCGGGGCCATGTGATTCTTCTTTACTCCGATGGGCCCGTGCCGACTCAGTGCAACAGCGTCATCCCTAAAGCATATATAGCCTCTAAAATAAAAGAGGGCGATTCAGTGGATTTTTTTAACACTAAACCCAAATTACAGAGTGACCATTTTATTAGAGACACACCCACTCTGACTTGGGTATGTAGACTACCAATCTGACAGTTGTCCAAGAGGATAATGCATTCTGACACTATGTGCTCTCAGACTGGTTCAGTGAACAAGGCTCTGACTTCCACGTCCTTCTTTGCCTGGCCAGATAGCGCACTTATGGAACGAATTTGAAAGATCGAAGCCTACCAACGCCGTCATGCAAAGTTAACCAATTTAACATTAGGCCAGCACGGGCCAATATTTCTGCGGAAGAGTACCAACACCCCATAAAATCTACTCATGGCTACAGGTGAAGCAACTCGTTACGAATATGATGTCTCTAATAAATTAGTCACTAACAAGGGGACCTCACGGACATATCTTCGCGGATTTGGTTGAAATTTTAGGAGGTCAATCTACAACATTAATTTACCTTCTGTGTAAAAGGATTTGAATCAATGGCCTTTCGTTTTGGAGAAAAGGTATAAAATATTTTACGTTTACTATTGTAGTGCCAGATAAGCCAAGTGGCGAGAAAGGTATTCAACTTAATAGCGGTGGCGCAGTGGCTAACTTCAAGCCTCTGTGATTTTCTGGCTCGTATTCGATTCCTGTCGTTTTTTCCTTCTTTTTTGTGGTTTTCGCTATTATTATTTGTTTGCATAGTAACATTCACTACATAAGCAACGACTGCGCATAGACCGTCAATAGTGCGAATAGATAAATCTTTATCGTTTCTTTTTCATTTCATACGGCAAATTAACATTCGTTTTCCGTTTTCGGTTACTATAGAAATGGGTTTGGAAAGAGGGGAGGGGTGGAGAACGGATCCGTCATCGCACCGTCATCACTGAATATCTTTCTTCCCACTTGGCTTATCTGGCACTACAATAGTAAACGTAAAAAATTGTACGTTTTTCTCCGAAACGAAAGGCCATTGATTCAAATCCATTTACACAGAAGTTGTAAATTGACCTCCAAAATTTCAACCTTGTAAGTTTATTGTCCAGCTATGAAACAAGAA
>JAHWFO010104987.1:1747054-1813686 GCA_023313115.1 Rhysida immarginata
ATTTTAGCACCAGCAGATGCCCCCTCGAAAATAATCAACTTTGGATTCTACGCATTTTTTCGTGTGAAGCTTTTTTTTCGAGTTATTCTGCTTTGTCAACTTAAAATTTACACCCTGTATATTAAGGCATTTATCGTATCGTACGATCAGCTTCTGAATTCCATCCTCATTTGCTAAAATGTTAGATGCCATTTGCATAGGAGCGTACATTTGATAGATACACACACAAATATACATCTCACCTGCGCGTAGACCGGTCCTGGTGTTCACTCGTATTATCATATACTGCCATTTCACATTGGCTTTGAGCATCACGTGACAAGTAACCATTCAATATACCCTTTCACAGTAAGGAGCACGACGTCACTGGCGCATGCGCTGATCTGCATCCGGAAGGCAAAGCGCAGATAAAGGTTGGATAACGAATGTATCGCAGGCGCTAGCGTTATGTCTAACAACTACAAAAACACGTTTGTGTTACAGGGAAGTGCAAATTAGACATTCAAAAAAAATGTACAAAAATGTACACCTAGACAGAAGGCCTTACAACGGAACCGTCATACATTGTTATATCATCGTTAGTCGACCATTGTTAATCATATTTCTACCAATAATAAGCCCTAAATTTGGTCGACTAATGATGACGGAACAATCAGAGCTTTTGTCTAGGAGGTGTTGCCTCTACTCAAAGCCTGTGCATGAAAATTTCATATCATATCTAGTCCTGTAGCGCCGGCCAGGTGTCCGAGAGGGCTAGGGCGTAGGCTTTCTAGTTCTCGAGTCCACCTGGTCGTGGATTCGAATCCCGCCGTGGGCATGGATGTTTGTGTTTG
This sequence comes from Rhysida immarginata, assembly GCA_023313115.1. Classification (NCBI taxonomy): domain Eukaryota; kingdom Metazoa; phylum Arthropoda; class Chilopoda; order Scolopendromorpha; family Scolopendridae; genus Rhysida; species Rhysida immarginata. The sequence continues at coordinate 1,747,888 of JAHWFO010104987.1, forward strand.
TCCCGGGCTGCGTACAGATATTACTTGTCTAAAAGGCGCAAAATGACCTTAGTAGTCGACGCCAAAAATTCTAATAAACCAACCTAGTCCTGTAGCCAACGAGAAAGACAGGCCCCGGCCAAAACCTCCTATAGCCTATCCAGCATTAGTTCGCACGAAATGTGGTCGCAAGTTCTTTCACTCACTCTAACGAGATCAATTTTACAACAAAAAATGTATTCTTCTAACACGGAGAATTCTGGATTGCGTATTAAAATGATTAATCGATTGGCTTGAATTAGGCTGGTCACAATTCTAAATACATTGTAGAATAACAAGACCTTTATTTCTGTTTTCTTTTCATGACAAGTACCTTCTTAACTTTAGACATTTTTCCGGGAAAAAAAAAACACGGAACCAAAGCAATTCAAACTCTAACATTGCTCCTTCAACAATTTAAATGAGACGACACGGTCCCAACACGTGGAAAAATATTCGATAGAGATGGTTCCCTTTAAAGGTTACCGATTTTCGTGGGCGCAGGAAAAACGTGTTAAAGTAAAGTTCGACGTCCCTGTAATCGGAGACAGAGCGGCTGTAACGCTCAGATAAACCCGCTAATGAACTTCAGGAAAGATGAGCAAATGGAAAACGACAGGCACCAGCCTCTACGCATCTCTCTTTCCTTCCCTCTCCCTTCGTCCAATCTTCCATCAAAATAACCCTCACAACCCACAAACTTACCCCCCCCCCCTACGCCATCACTGTCCTGTACTTGCACGGCGACCATCCTGATCTCACCTTCAACTCTCTTTCATTTCCCTACTTGCTAATAACAACAAATAATGGAGACAAAAATTCCGTTAACTGGTAGATTTTGTAGAAGATGGCCTCGTAAATCATTAAGAAAAGCCAAGGTAAACAATAACAGGAGAGAGTTCTTCTTATCGCTTCAAAACTTGTGGCACACTCCTATCAAGTTATGGTCTGTCACTGATCGTGACAGATAAACAAGCCGTTTTTCTTGGCGGTCCCAACATTAATAAATGACTCGGAAAGCACTCAGCAAACTAACGACCCTACAATGTGCCACGTTTACATGAATTTCACGAGATCTTTGGTTACTGTGAAAAATTTTTTCTTTATACGAACTGGGTAATATGCTATACGTTCAAAATCTGCAAGCTTCCTTTTTTATTTTCTGTTTGTCAGTTCTTTTGGAAAGAGCAAAAAAAAATGGCTGCACCAAGAAAGAAGTATTCACCTGAAACGAAAGTTAATGCGTGGAATGTACAGGGTGTTGCAGATAACTACGGGCAGTATAACGGGAAGCCTACCCGCTCGATTGGCAGAATGGAGGGAGATGAAGTTGGCCTGCAGCTGCCAGCAGTTTCTACAGTCGGGGAGGGGGGGAATGAACGTCAAAACTGCCATGTTTTTGATAAAATTACCAAATCATTTGATTTGATGTCGAGCCGGTCCCTGCAATCGAGCGGGTAGGCTTCCCGTTATACTGTCCTGTAGTTATCTGCAACACCTTGTACAGAAGAAGCATTAAACAAACTTAACAATGGCCCGATGGATACAAAAGTTGTCCGGCGTAGTTGCACGGATTTGCCAATGGACTCCAACGGGCGACTAATTCGCCGACATTTTGGGTTGATCACAGCCGATGCCCCATGACTTCCCAAATGAGCTTAACGAGAGAGAGAGAGAGAGAGAGAGAGAGAGAGAGAATCTGGCTGGTCAATCAAACCAGTGTACGGCAAGCACGAAGGCAATCCACGGAAAGGCTGTATGGCGGGCTTTATCTTGTTGCAATTTAAGGACGGTATCACAACGGGTCGTAGAACGTTCTCAATGTACCGTGGCTATCAAGAGAAATGGCAACCCATCCACCATAATTCTCGGTAAAGGAGCGTCGATTTTTTTTGTCAAAGACTGTAATGATATTATCAAAAAAAAAAGAAAGGAAAATTTCCACGGCCTGGATTCGAACCAGGAACCAAGGGTATCACGCTCGTAGCCTCTACCAACTGTAAGATTACCTTTTTTGCCAATATTAAAAATAATTTTGAATCTTTTAGCACCGTTTTTGTCTTCAGGTATACGTACAGTCGTCAAAGGGAAATAATCCACACTTGAATTTTACTCTAAGTTTTACCGTTTCAATATTAATTTATTTTTAATAATTTAATATTATATTTAGAGTTAACATTATTAAGAATATTAAATTTAAATAATTATAATTAAAAAAGCTATTTAAACAACACATTAGCAAGAAATGTAATATTAAGTATTAAACTCTTGTGGATTATTTCCTTTGGTTGACTGTACCTAGCTTTGGAGGATAAGAAATAGCTCTGGGTACCGATCCATTTGAATTCGGAAATAAGGATTCAAATAGCTGTTGGAAATGAAGTTCATCATAGAATTTTTCTTGTAAAGACCTTTCCCACGATATATTAAATTGCAAAAAATCCTGTCTCTTTGTGTAGGGGACCCAAAGGGTAATAATCGATCCCCACAGTTCAGGTTGTTTAGCATTTCCACTTTATTAAAACTTCTACGGCAAGTGCTTGTATTAGAGAATACCTTGTGACAGAAAACGGTAATTATGCAGATAACAGCCTTCGCTTCAATTTGTGTTTTTCGCTGCCTTTTTTCTGTATTCTTCGCAAGTCTTGAGATCTTCTATTCTATTCTTCGTGGGCAGGATGCTGCTCATCAAAAAGCAGGACTTTTTGAAAAAAAATGCCTGACAACTTCAATCGAAAACAAAATTACAAATTTTACACAGGGCTTTTTTACAAAAGCAAATTACCTTATTTAATGATCAGTCCTTCTTAGTTCTGTAGTTCTTTTCTTTGAAGCTGTATTTTTCACAGAACCTACTTTCATTTTCTTTTTCTTATCATATCCTTAAAATTAAATTTCACAGGCAAAATTCCTTTCACTGATTCCACTGGAAGGTGACAGAGCGCGCTCTAACGAACATGCCGAATGCGCCTATGGTGTCTTTAACCTCTAAAACCTAAACGAGCAATCTTGCAACGAAAAATGCCGGCCGGACATAACCGAAATGAATGAAATGCAGGACATGTCCGGCAAGAGCCGCTCGGTTGGTAACCCTATTCGTGGGTGGAAAGAAATATTTCATTTTTATTTAAGATGGGGAAGGGGTCTCCTTTTCACTCGCAAACACTGTCCTACGAATTTTATAACAAAAGTCTATGAATGTAAAATTGTACGATTGTGAAACCTAGGTCGCGCTTTGTGAAATGAAATTTTTTTGATTATCTCATAAATATTCTCAGATTAATAAATACATGTGATTTAAAAACAAACAAAGGGTTCTGGTTTATGAGAGATTTACTCACGTAGAGCAAAGCCTTTTCGGCATTATATTATTACACTATTCTGATGGTGGCGTATTTCCAAAACGAAAGTCATTCGAAGTGAATAAATCACTCTCACAAAGAAGAACCCTCTCTTTGTCTTTGATAACAAGACCCAGTCCACCATGGTTTATAATCGGCGTTTTAACTGCACAAAAAAATAGAAATATTTTCCCAAAAATAATGTTAACAAGAACTTTTTTAACAAAAATGGACCGACTTCATGGGTCAAAAACCTTCCCAGAAAAAAATTCAGTCGAATAGCGAAAACCATCCAAATCGGATCAGTAGTTTTTGATTGGTTGGTTTGGTTTGTTTGGTATTAATGTCCTTTTCAACTGCTATGGTCATTTCAGGACGGCGTTATAGGGGCCGCAAATTTTGCCTCGCAAGGGTTCTTTAACGTGCAGCCGGCAAACGACTACACGGGACTAACGGCTTTACTTCCCTTCCGAAGGAAGTGCGTTATCTCAGGATTTTCCCCATGAAAAAAATCCTCGTCGTCTTCGGCCGGGGTCGAACCCGCGTCCTCGGGCATCACAGGCGATCATGCAACCACTGAGCCACCGAGGCCGATCAGTAGTAGTTTTTTAAAAAATCGCGAACATATACACATAGATATATGGATATATACGGGTCAAACAGAGAAGTCGGTAAAAAAGTCGGTAAAAAAGGACGTCCTTATGGCTGTGTTCATAAAAATATCTGACAGTTGAAGATGTCTGCCATTGTTGCTAAAAGCCCGAGCGCTCTTTTTAAAGTTTTTTTCCAGTGAGCGATCAGTTTAACAACGTGCCTTCTTTTAACAATTCATTTTAACCGTCAATCTTCTTACATACAGTTGATGCTGAGTCAATGTTAGGCCTTTCTATATGAATTCCATAATCTGATTGAATCTAGAGGATGACATTATCACAGAAAGAGCCAATATAAATTATCTAATAAGGACGATCGGATACAATTTCACGAGAAAAATTTAAAATTATTGATATTAACTCCGAAAGAACATTGCCACATTATCTAGTGTTCCTCTGAAAGTGTCCCATTTTTCTCGAAAGTGCCCCATTCTTCCTCTATCCCCTGAGTTTTATGGCGACTTTTCCGGGTTTATTGAACCGTCTATCCACTTACCGTTTTCAACCGTTCTGGTCAATGTCCGTCGAAAGCATCTCGTTTATTGGTTTGTCATGGCCAGCAGGCAATTACCAAGAATAAAACCATATATTGCAACCTGCATTTCTTCTTCAAACTCGTGGTACACGATATATTGCGCTCGGTAAACAGGAGTAGATTAAATGCTTTAATAATTTACGATGAGAGTGCTTATTCTCGACAGAAGTGAAGTAAATATTTCTCAAGAAACCACTTTGAAAGAAACAACATTTATTTCTACGAAGTTTTATTTTAATAAGCAATATCCGCCGGCGTAGAAACTGCAATTTTGGCAGATAGATTAATTTTCGTCGGGCAACGTCATTTCAAAGTGTAACTACCATATTCGGCCCGAAATGAGGAGCTCATGTGGTATGTGCATTGGCTGTGAAGAATAAAAACTTTTATTTCATATTCAAAAGAGGATTTTTTAAAAGGATGAAGGAAAAAAAATTCGCTAGGTCAACAGCACGAACAGAGAAAATACAAGAAAGGGGGGGGGGACATCGTAAAAATGTTTCTCTAGCATTATTAAAAAGCAACAAATATATTACAGGTGTAAATTAAGAAACTATGGCTAAATTTAACTAAATATAACTAAATTAAAAAAGAAAATTGTTTTATTTTTTTAATCTATGCAGAATAATATTGTTCGTTTTATAATCTTTTTTGTAAATGACTTGTTTGGCTCTGATAAGCCTTTAGGAGTTATTAATGACCGCCCCCCCCCCCCAACAGTTTTTTTTGTGATAAAAATGAAGAATTTCAGAATGCATTCATTTCAGAATGGATTCCTTTCACAATAAAAACGACATGAATGGCCTCCTCTCATTGAGACGAGCCTTTTTTGAAAAGAAACTGTTTGGCTGCAAAGAGCCATTTTGGAGCAATTAAGGTTTTAAGGAACCCGAACCTCCCACTCCCAACAGAAAAAAAAAATCCTTTTTTGAATCCTCCGCGTCATGGCCTCGTGATAGGCCTGTGCGAATGCACCATTCCGCCATTACAATTTATTTTTTTGATGAAATCAACTTAAAAACTCATGTTTCGAAAAGATATTTGAAGTTTTGAAGAAAAAAAAATTCCGTCTGTACGGGGTGTTGGAAAAATATATAGGACAGTGCTGTTGGGTAGTCTATCCTCTCGCTTCAGGGGCCGCTTCATAAAATGTTAATTGGGAAATTTTATTTCGTTAACCCGTTTATGCCGAAATTGGTAAAAATGGAAATTGAGATTTCATATCTTAAATTTATATTCTGTAGCATGTAAAGACATAAAAAATAATTTACAAAGACAAAAAAATTACAAAATTATTTTGAAGTGCAGTACAAGTTTCGCCATCTATGGAAGACAGCATATAATTTTAAATCATTTCAAAATAAGTTTGTAATTTTTTTTTATGTCTTTGTAAATTATTTTTATGTCTTTACATACAACAGAATATAAATTTAAGATTTGAAGTCTCAATTCTCATTTTTACCAATTTCGGCATAAACGGATTCACAAAATAAAATTTTCCAATTATCATTTTATGAAGCGGCCCCTGAAGCAAAAGGATAGGCTACCCAGCAGTACTATTCTGTATATTTTGCAACACCCTGTATGTACCCATGTGACCAATTTTATGCAGCTAACTCCTCTAAAACGGCAAATAGCAAAGCCTAATAAAAAATATTCTTACTTAGAGGGTACCTTAAATTGTGCGTTAGCGTATTTGTTATGCCAATTGGGTAAGCCTTTTTAGAGATTTTAATTTTTTTCTAAAAATTAAAAAATGGCTGTAGCGTTCAAGCCAGCGAACCATCTGAAGAAATTCGATGTGTACGAACTCTTCACATTAAGAAGATTGTTTTGTAAATGATTCGTTTGGCTGTGATGAGCCGTTTTGGAGTTATTTACTATACCCTCCTCCAGATCCCCCTTCCCCCACTGTTATTAGGCTGGTATGCCGTGACTTTTGGTGAGTGAGTGTGTGTGAGTGTACATATACATACACATACTCACTCACCAAAAGTCATGGCACACCTGCCAAATAACGTGTTGGGCCCCCTCTGGGCCGGATAACGGCGGCGACCCTTCGTGGAAGAGACTTCTACCAGTCCCCGGAACACATCCACAGGCACTGCAAGCCATGCCGCCTTCACTGCACTCCATAGCGATGCTGCATTTACCAGTTGTGTTGGTGATGTTCTGATAGATTGTTCGATGACGTCCCACAAACATGTGATTGCAATCTGAGGATCGTGGAGGCCAAATTATTGTCGTGAAGTCGGTAGCATGTTCCTCCAGCCAGTGCCGTGTCACAAGGGTCGTGTGTGGAGGCGCATTACCATGCTGGAAGATGCCGTCGCCCGCGGGGTAAAAACAGTTCATGAATGGGTGCAGGCGGTCCCCAAGCAGTTCGCCGTAAGAAGTAGCACGCAGAGTGGTAGTCAGATACACCAATGGACTCATTGCATGCCACGAGAAAACATCCCAGACCAGAATGGAGCCTTCACCTGCCTGAGTGGTCCCCACTTGACAAGCGGGTCCATGGCCTCGTGTGGCCTGCGCCAGACACGGACACGATCATCGGCCCAATACAGCTGAAACCGTGAATCGTTTTCAGACCAGGAAACCTTTCGCTAGTTCTCAGCGGTCCAATGTCGATGTTGGTTGACCCAGGCTAGGCATTGCCGACGATGTGCAGCTGTCAAGAGTGGCACCCATCGTGGCCTCCTGCTCTCAAAGCCTGCAGCTGCCAAGGTCTGCCGAACTGTCGTCACGGACACAGTTGTCCCTGGTTGTACCCCATGGTGACGTCCCTGGTTGTACCGCATGGTGAGTTGGTCCGCTGTCTCCCTTCGGTCAGCAGTGGTAAGCCTGGTGACCCGGCGAACACCTCTGGCATCAATGAGGCGTGGACGGCTCGTTTGCTGTCCGACATGGGTTGTAACCCCTCGTCGGGTGTACTCTGGATAGACCCTTGCAATAATTGTGCGGGAAAATTGCAGGGTGTTGGCTACATCTGATATTGAGGCACCCATCCGTCTGGCACCATCAATCATACCCCATTCAAATGCGGATATCTCTCGGCGTGTTTTTCTGCAGCTAGTTTTGCTTACAATGACTATATGGTATCAAGGAGTCCTGTGCACCTGCATTCCGAGAATGGAAGCAGCGGGTTCTGTCTCATTACGGACAGGGAATGTGATTGGAGGGGTGTGCCATGATGAGTGAGATTATATACAAAAACTAACTATATATTTAAAAAAAATTAATAATTTCTCTAAAAAGGCTTAGCCCATTTCCATAAAAAAATACGTCAATACAGTGTTAAAGGACTCCTCTAAGTTTGAATCAGTTTTTATAAAAAAAAAAAAAAAAAAAAAAATTGTCGGGGGAGGGGGCTGGAGAGGGGGATAGTAAATAACTCCAAAACGGCTCATCACAGTCAAACGAGTCATTTACAAAAAAAATTCGTCATAATGTTTTAGTTATTAATAAACTATCTATATACGCTACTTCATTTCTTGGCTCCTCTGATTTTTTCAGATTAAGACCTAGCTTTTGTTGAGGCATCTATAAAAATGTATTGTTATTCGACAAGATTGATTAAGTTCACGTACGGTTGTGCTCGAGGAAAAAAAAAGTTTTAGCACACCCACACTGTGGATTGTAGGAATTTTGTTTTCCTTTATCGGATGCCGAAAAGAATCGAAAGAACAGAGAGAAAGACATAACTCCGACTTCGCTTTTCGGATTCGTTTCAAAGCGTTTTCTTGCTTTCTACAAAAGCACAAAAAGAAAACAATAATCCATCAAAGCAAATAACCGCAAAACGAAAGGCTGTCTGGAAAAAAAAAAGAATTCTTTGCGGCCGCTTACGACTACCATTTTCGGAAGAACTTTCTCTATTTTTAAGCGGCTACTTTCAAACAGTTTTTTTTTAACCTGGGCAATGGGGAGGAAAAATATGGGCAAACGGTAATTCATTTTACTGATATAATTTAACAATCCTTCACCACAAAATGAAGCCTAGAGCTTCTACAATATTGTTCTGTTTCGCGTTTCTCTTTAGTGAAATTATTAGGCTATGCTAAGTAATCATCTGCTTTTTTTTAGCAACTAGTAATAAAGCCCGTCATACGACAACAGGTGAATCTGTAAATTCGATTTTAAACATAAAATTTCGTCTGTGATAGGACTATGATATTGACAGGACTGCCAATAGTAAATAACTCGCTGTCAATATGAAAGCGAGTTTGAAAATGTTTTCTTACTTAGTTTACAAACGTTAGCTGAAAATGTTTTCTAACCTTATCCGTTAATGTTGCGGGGGCAGCACTCGATATTTTCCGATATCAGGCACTCCTCAATGGTAATACCCATGCGACTCGAACCCAGATGATCTATGTTGTCTAGTCACTTAGTTACAGGCAGATCCCTTGGTCTCTTATGTGACCACCGATGTGGAAAATAGCGACTGCCTAGGAAGACAGTTTACGGCATCCGTACATGTGGCCATACCGAAGCAACTGAGTCTTCTCAATGTGGAGAAGTAGGGCTCAACACCTAAAGACTGACTTATAGTGATGCTGAACAATCTCCATCTGCCAAACATCCCAGGATTTCATTTCGACACTCTTTCGGTATTATCCAAGACTCGTGACCATTATTGAGAATGAGGACAAAGATGGATTTGAAAACAGACCGACTGGCTTTCTTTCCTAGCTCAAATTTGTTAAAATGGATCACCACAGTTCGCGTTAAAACGTAGACACAGCTTGCTTTTGATTTTGTTCGAAAGCCCGGCGTACGGCGATTACCGCAACAGTGGAAACTCTAAATTCGATTTTATTTTAAAAAAAAATTTGATCTGTGACAGAACTGTGATAATTGACAGTTTTGCTAATAGTAAAAAAGTCGCTGTCAATATGAGAACGATATTAACACAATGTGTCCTGTTATAATGTGACAAAGTCACTACTGTCAATTTGACAGTTATAACCTAACGCAAAAACCCATCTACAACAGTTAGATGTAAACTTTGCTCTTCAGTGAAAATGGCTCGTCGGTCTCTCTCTCTCTTTTTTTTTTTTTTATTTTTTTTTTTTTTTTTTTTTTACTTCCCTCTTTGCTCAATTACCTCGGCAGACTGTTTTAGGGGCGTATTGCACGATCACTATATTTTGAAACTAAAAAAAATAATTATACACATTTATTGAATATTATAAAATGAGAAAAAAACCGTTATTTGCTTTTGATTTTATTTGATTGGATTTTTTTTCTATCTTATGACTTTTCCTTTTTATTAAATTACACAACTGAAAAACTTACTATGCACATTTCACGAAATCATAAAATGTAAAACCTAATGTTACCTACTTGTGACTTGAATTGTTAATCAATTTCAAAATTTTATTCGAATGTTATTATTTTTTATTAAAATTAAAAAATAAGAATCGTATACATGTAATGAATTTCGGAATTTAGAATAGATAAATTACTTAGGATTTCATTTGATTTATTTATTTAATTTAGCGTGTTATTTTTAAACGTCAACAATATAGTTTTGAACCGTAGCCTACGAAAAAGATAAGATTTTTTAATAGTCTTTTTCTTTGGCTGCGATTTTTGGATTTTAACAATCAGTTTTTTTTCATTTGTTGAAAACAATGACGGTTGAGATGTTGCTCGTCACTATGGAAACGGGCACGGAGCAGAAGGATTTAGCATTTTATTTATAAGATGGGTTAATTGTTAAGAAATAATAAACTACATAATTTAAAATATTACTACTGATGTATAATAAATTAAATTATTAATAAATAATATGTTAGGTTTCAATTTAAAAGGCTGACGCGTAAGAATCACCAGCAAAATACAGAAAATAGACTGAAGCCACACAATTAACAGTTACAATTAGCAAATTAAGCATAATTAGCAGTTAAAATTTAGCTACAAAATTTGAAGCGATTTTAAAAAGCATCGAGATTAGATTCTGAACTGAAATTGGAGAACACAACTCCACAGATATCTTAATTAGTAAAGGAAGAGGAGCGTAAGGCTAAACATTAAAATTTTTGTGGCATATTCAATTCATTCGACCAACTTTGAGGCATTTTAAAAATTCAGTTTTGATTTCATAAAATCTGGCTAGTTCCATTGAATAGAATAAAAAGAGTTGTATAAGCCCACTATGTTTCATATGTTTTGCTTCAGTAAGCGAAGAAATACTTTAACCCAAAGTTGTGAAAATTTCTTAAGGCTGCTGGACATTGGCATGGTATGGTTCCTAACAAAGAGCTTATCTCCAAAAATTGGCCACTGACAAATCTAAAACTTTATCAAAGTTAGTTTGAGGCAAGTAAGAATCAACACAAAGTTTCATCGAACCCGTGAAAGTAAGCTGGGCGCTTTTCTAAATCAGACATGGAAGGACCCATAAACAATCAAGATTTCTTTTTAAACAACGATTTAGGACTATGAAGAGATCCTAAACTTATCCAATTGTTCAAAAATTAAGCTGTACACTTTATGTTTGTTCCTTTTTTAATTTTTTCCTTGTAGAAATTTTAATTTATTATGAACTTTAGCAAAAAAGCTACTTATAAGAATGCACGCTTGGTCTGTACGTTTATCCCGTCGTTTGGACGATAACTTGAAAACGGATTAACTTTTTCAAATTCTGTTTTCAGAAATATGACCATCATGGACCTAGTTCGGCTGTATCAATTTTTCGTGGACCACTTCAATTCACGTACTAAAACAGTGACCGTAAAGAATACCAAGATAATGGCGTGTCATATAACAACCGATTCGTCAAGAATGAATACACTGTTACTTTCTGTTCACCTTTTAAGCAATGCAAGCGCACGTGAAGTCGCTTTGTCGAGGCTCAATAACTTAATCACTCAATTATTGTTCTACCTTGAGCAATAAAATAGACGTAAATTTTGGAAAAAATTAAATAAATGTGAACTCCTCGCGCATCTTTGTCGTTTTAAACAAAAATTCGTTTGTCTCCACTCATCTCTCCAGAACGAGACGTGAGGAGCGCTGAGAAAATTGCATTTACTCTAAGATAGGACGGGGGAAACACTCGGTCATCGACATGTCTCCAATAGATCAGCCAATAGATTTACATCAATGTTGGCAACAAGGGATAGAAAAATGAGCCAAATTATATTAGCACTGCATGAAAAGAAAACTCGGAAGACGACTGATCTGTCAGTTTCGTTCCGTATTAAATCACATATTTCAAACACCTTAATGATCATCTCTGGCGTTATATGGTTAGACGCTTCATTATTAGGAGCTTTAGCAAATAGCTATGAGGCCTGTCCGAAAAGTATCCGGGTTGAGACTACAAAAAAGAAGAACTCGCTGCACCTTTTTCCTATCCGGATCGTGTGATGACGTGATGAAAGTTGCAGCTGTTAAGAGTGCCGCGTGCAGTTGTTGTAACACGCTAAAGCAGAACGTTTTTCTTTTCTCGGCGCTTGGTGAAAATGACAGAAAACACTGAGCAACGACATTGCATCAAATTTTGTTTTAAAATCGGTAAAACCGCAACGGAGTGTTATGGATTGCTAAAGCAAGCATTTCCGAAGATCAAGAAAGCGCTCAAAGGACGGATATGTAAGGATGTGGACGTGACGACACAAAATGCGACGGCGGAGCTCTTGGCCATCCCACAGGAGGCATTCCGTACTTGTTTCGACCAATGGCAGCAACGCTGGACTAAATGGTGCTTATTTTGAAGGTGACTAAGCATTTATGTGAGTTCGAACCCTATATTTTTTTTGTAGCCTCAATTCGGATACTTTCCGGACAGGCCTCGCATATAAGAAGGCACGTTTGGTCTAGACGTTTATCCGGCCGTCCACCGTTTGCACGATAACTTGAAATTAAGTTTTTCAAAATCTATTTTCAGAAATATGACCAACAAGGTCTTAGCTCGGCTGTATCAACTTTTCAAGCTTTTTCGTAGACCCCTTCAAGTCGAAAGCATGTGCTTAAAATAGTGAACGTAAAGAATACCAAGACATGTTGATTCGTCTCTTACTTTCTGTTTATATTTTAAGCATTGTTGATAAGGGCACGCGCATGTGACGATCGCTTTGTCGCAGCTATAGCTCCTTCTTGGAAAGTTTGCAAGATTTTATTGAATTCACGAAGCCAATTTATTTCGAATTTTTTAATTTGACATCAGATTCGTACAGAACCTCAGAAAGTAAGTAAAAGGTAAACTAGACCGAAGGGTGTGGTCGTGGCCTGTTTGTCTTGCCGATCGGTTCGCCGTATCGATGGAGTTTACAACTTTAGGTACGGCCAGCCACTGGTTGGGTGACAGCCACTGGAAATCCAGCTTGCTTCCCCCGTACTTCGGAGGGCACATTAAGCCGTCGGTCCCGGTTTCTGCTGTCATTTGTAGCAGTCGTTATCGTAGCTGGGATGGCGTAAAATTCCCTAACTGGCATAAGCGCCTAGATCATCGCTAAGGGAGGCATGGCGATGATCTACCCTCTGTACAAGAAGAAGAAGAAACTAGGCCCACATGTCCTATCTCTTCGGGAACATGAGTAAAATGGCGGTTGAAGTTAATCATTTTGGTTCGAGCCAAACTGAATTTTTTATTTATTTATTTTTCTTAAAATTATAAAATATTTTAATTTATTTTTTTTTATTTTATTTTTATATTTTTATTATTTTTTGAATTCAGTGTTTAATTGTTTCTTCAATTTGTTTTTTTTTTTGTTTTGTTTTGTTTTGGGTTTTTTTTTAGTGTTTTTTATGTTGATCTTTTATGTTTTAGTGTTTTCAGTTTTTTATATATTTTGATTGGGCAGTTGTAACTGTCGATTCTGTTAACTGTTTCCTAATTTTATTCTATTTTTCCGGTTGGTTAATTGTTACTCTAAATTGTACAGCTTCAATGTTTTCTCTGTATTCTGCTGATAATGCTCTCAACACAAGGTAGCTAAATGTATAAGGGTTAGTCAAATGAAAACGGGTCAGATGCAAAAAAGCGTGTCATTGAAAATTGATTACTCAAAAATAATCTCGAAAACTGTTAATACATTTATGTCACTGGTCACTCCCATCCTTCGTTCGATGCAAACTGTGTCAAAGAATGTGTCTCCTCAGCTATCTAAAAATGTAGAAATCGCAAGGGGCCTATAATCAAATGAAGATTGCATGAAAAAACGTCGCAGACACTGAAGCTTTATCTAACGGCATGCCTATGAATGACAACTTGGTGAGGAATACCATTAACTGGGAATTTCTTCAATATTCTCCCTACAGCCCAGATCTCTCCCAATTTGATTTCCACATTTTTGGACAGCCGAAGAGAGATATCGTAGACATCGGTTTGCATCGAACAGATTGAAAATGTGATTGGGGAAAGATGTGGTTTCGTGGACAGTCCATAAGCTTCTTCAAGGATAGTACTGATCGTCTTATCTTCCAGTGAGATAAATAGTTCTGGACAACATTTTTGAGATAATCAATTTTCGATGACACGTTTTGGCGTCTGACACTTTCATTTGACTGCCCATTTGATGCAAAATAAAATTCTACAAGCATTTCAAGAAGGATCTAGCTGTAACAGCGATTTTCACCTGCACGTGCCCATGTCAACAATGCCTAAAAGAATGTGTCTATGTTAAATGCTGTTGTGTTTCTTAAAAAAGATGATTACTATAATAGGACTAGGGAACTTTTGGAAAATGGCACGTATTCTAGATTATCAAAAGACACGGTTCCCAAACTTATTCGGGATGTGAAATCCACATTGAGTTTTTGTTCCAATTTAGTCGATTCTTCTATTGGTCGTAATCTTTCCGTCTCTAATCCCAGTATTCTCAAATTAAACGCCTTCCTAAAAATCCATAAACTTATATTGCCTCCAAGTTCCTTTCCCGTTTAACCGGTAGGCTTAAATTAGACTCCATGGATTTGTCCGTTAAAAATAGTACTGGCCTTAATAAGGAGCTCAAGAACGTTTCCATTTCGGACAGTCACATTCTCGTGTCATTCGATGTTATCTTTTTTGTTACAGCAAAGCAAACCTCGCTGTAACAAAGGACGAGTTTTTCGGCAACAGAGGGCGCCAGTAGTAAACGTAGATAGACGGAAGGCGGGTAATTCGACTCGGAAAAACGGAGGAGCCGAAGGTAGAAGGAAAAACAAGACGGGGGTCGAAAAGAAGAAGTGGAGAGCGACGGTTGGAGAGAAAGCAGAAAGATATGCTGCACGTCGCGATGAAACCGAACGGTTTGTTTCAAGAAGGGCTACTTCTATGAAAAACTCGACTGGAATAGCGAGTAATGGAGGAGCGACGGGAAGTAACGCCGTAGCGTCGGAAAACAGCGGACGGGAGCGAGTGAAGGAAAAACCTCGGCCACGCCGTAAGCGCTACAAAGAAATTCCCTTGAATTGCAGGCAAGATATTCCGCCACAGCCTTCGCCAGCAGCCCCATTAAATTTCTTGACCCGTTTGGAAGTGGATTATTGGCGTCAGATATTCGTGGCTTCTCGGGTTTTCGTTATACAACGCCAGCGTTGGACCGGAGCATTTCCACGAGGGCTATCTGCATTCACAATAGATAACGTGGGTTATCTGCGTGTACGCCATTGAAATCTCGTTGGATATGTTTCCTGTTAATAAATTTGTGAGAAGCTACGTGAGTTTAAAGTAGTCAAAGTTATTTCATATTCTACATGGAGTGATAGTTAAAATTATGAGCGATGAAGAGAAGCTCATGAATAAGCTAATTCAACGAATGCTAGTGTTTCGTTTCTAGTGCTAAATGTAAATGCCTTTGACGGCTGTTTATTGAAGTGCAGCTCAGTTTAGAGTAAAGTTTGATTTTGCCTACAGAAAGTTTTCTCAGTGCTTTGAGAAATAGTGTGTGGTTTCAATTTATCAGTGATGATAGTGAAGTGTTAAGTTGAGTGAATTTAAGGTGTTAAAATATAGGCTTAGATAACGAGCCCGAGTGTATTAGTCTTAATAGATATTTGGCAGAAGTAAGCATCTATCGTTATGGTTAAATTACAATTTAAAGCTTCTTAAGCGTATTAATTGCAATTGTGCATGTCAGTGTTAGTAGTGACTTTATCGACACGAACTGTTGAACTTTATTTGCTGATATGCGTTATGCCAAATTGTTAGCTAAGAGTTTCAGTAGTGAACGAAAAGAATTATAAGAATGATTTTCATGAATGTATATGAATTATTTATTTGAGTATGGTAGCATGTAATAATACGATTATTTTCATTAGCAGTTCGAAGAAGTATGCTATTATTATTATTAGCTGAATTACAGTAATTTAGTTGTTGGACTGTGGACTCATAATTATAGTAGATTTAAAGACAAGTTTAAATTTGAAAGACTTTATTGGTAGTTTATGACTGAGTTAGGCTAGTGACCCTTTTACAAATTAATTATGTTTATGTTTTGTAATCGCAGCTGAGTTGCGAACGGTTGAGAATATTTCATACAGTGCTAATATAGCAACTTGTTTAATTTGGCATAAAGTTTATGTATGACTTTAAGTTTATTGGTGACTTGGTTGTTATATCTCGCTATAGTATGGAGTTATAGTGAAGACAAATATTGTTGTGTTTGATTCATGGAATTATTTATGTGTCACAGAGATATAGATTTATTTTTGATAGTAACTTAGATGTTATTAAGATTATTAATTATTGAATGCTGTTTAGATTTTCAGCAGTAAGATTGATTTTGCTTAGATGTAAGCTAATATTATTAGATAAGTGGGTTTCTTTACAAGAAACGTTTTTCTGGTTTAATTATTATATTTATTTATCTCAATAAAATATTCAATTATCAATGGGAGACATAAACCAACCGCTTTTCCACAAAGAAATTTAATGAACATGAATGTACATTTCGGTCGCTACGCGGCCTTCTTTGAGTCATGCTGAAAGAAGGCCGCGTAGCGACTGAAATGTACATTCATGTTCATTAAATTTCTTTGTGGAAAAGCGGTTGGTTTATGTTTCCCATTGATAGTCTTCACATCCACAGTCAAAAGGTATTTACTCTTTTTAAAATATTCAATTGGTTCCCTGACTAAAATTGTTGGCTTGTGTCATTAGTTTACCCAGCATTTTCCGCACTTTCCACTGCGCATTCAATTGGAACGTGACATCTTTATTCCCCAGCATACTCATTATGGATACACTCGCCTTTCTGGAACAGGTCCTCAAGGAAAATTATATTATTGATTCCTTAGCTAACGAAATTCTCATTTTCACCAAACTCTGCGTTAACAACTTGATGGCAACTACTATTGTACGATTTCAGGCACCCCGATGGGTAGTTACCGAAGTCCTATTTTCGCAGAAATCTTCATAACTTAAAAAGAGCCACTCAAGGAAAGGAAATTTCTAACGGTGTGCTTCACTGCAATTCAAATGTTCTAGAAACCTCAGCCAACCTGGCCAGCCCGAGCTGACCTTGAGTGACTCTTTCTCGCCCATTTTCTCAAAATCTTTCAAGGGGAAGGATGTGATTAAAAATTGTTTTTAGACTAAGTTGGTGTTGCTCAATAGGGTAGCAATTGGAAATTTTTCTCTATCTTCAATAGTTTTCGAGTTAGCAAATGGATGACCTTAAATTTGGGGGTCGAAGTCAAATTTGAGTGCGGCAATGAAATCCCCACCCCCTTATCTATCTATATATATAAAGAAGGATGTTTGTGGGTGGGTGGGTCTGTACGTTTTTTATACAAATCTACAGTTTTATTCCGATCTTGATGCAATTTTGCATACTTGACCTTCAAAGCATGAGGAAGGTCACTGTCTACCTCAGATTTCGGAAAAATAATAATTATCGATAAAAAATCGATATTCATGGTTATGGCAGGGCATATTAATGAGAAATATCTCATGACCAACAATGCAAGGAAATGTTTGTGCAACAATAGGTATCAACAATGGTATAAACACGCAATTCACAAACACTCTGCACGGACCAACAATATATATCTCATGACCAACAATGCAAGAAAAAGTTTGTCTAACAATAGATATCAACAATGGTATCAACGCGCAATTCACCAATAACAATGAGCACAAAATTATGATGCAATGATAAAGCAATCCTTTCCAAGAATTATAACAATGAACATAAAATGATGATGCAATATGGATAAGTTTCAATTTGTAACAATGCATAGAATTTCTGTTATTCAGGTTTTTCTGAGAAAAGAGAGTTCTTAGTACTTAACAATTTCTTGAAAATCTTTAAAAATGATCAGTAACTGGAGATAATGGATAGATAGCAGACTATTGAGAAAGAGTGGAAAGACGACAGAGGAAGCACTCCTTTAGTTCCGTGCTGTATTGAGCAAATGGGAAGCAAGTAAATAGAAGAATCAGCGACCGCTAGACTACACAAAGTGATGAAAGGCCAAGTTTTGCTTCAAGACATCGAGAGAAGAGTAAAATTGCAACAACATCTAGTGTACATCTGAAGTAAGATTACCTGAGTAAGAAATTATTGGAGAGTTCCATCCTTTAAAATTTTTTTTTCGAATTTAAATTTAGAATTTTTACTGTATTAATTCTAAGCATTTTCATGTGTTTATTTTTAAGATATTGCAAAATTTAATTTAATTTTTTGAGATTGTTCTGTTTACCTACAAGTGTAATTATCCCGGGCAACGCCGGGTACCTTTGCTAGTTATCTATAAAACACACTCATCAGATCTCGCCTTCCTGGCAGATTTGAGATATCTGCCATGTTACCAGATTTTTTTGGACACCCTATATAAACAGAACCTGTTGTATTTGTATTCCTTGTATTCCCCTGAATGATGGTAACAATGTGACCAAAATACGTTTACGGTGCATTAAATTCTTTCCCTGTGGATAAGAGGTGTTTTTTCTTTCTTTATCAGTGTATTCATTCTTGGCGAATCGATTCGATTGTTATGACATGCCATTATCTTGGTATTCTTAACGGTCACTATTTTAGCACGTGCAATTGACTTGACGGGCTTCACGAAAATTCCTGAAAAGTTGATACAGCCGAGATAGGACTTTGATGATGATATTGCCGAAAACAAAATTTGAAAAAGTTAAGCGGTTGTCCAGTTATCGTGAAAACGGCGGCCGGCCGGAACTAGTATTAAAGCCCGTCATACGACGCTGCCACAACAAGCGAATTTGTAAATTCTATTTTAATTACAAAATTTCGTCCGTGAAAAGTGACAGGACTGCCAGTAGTATATAAGCCGTTGTCAATATGAAAGCAAGACTGTCACAATAACTGTCACAAAAACTGTTTACTTTCTTAGTTTTCAAATCTGCTTATCCTTTAAGGTCGCGGGTACAGCACTCACAATTTTTCGCCATCAGGCGCATGTCCTCAATGAGAATACCCAAGCGACCCGAACCCAGTTGCTCTATGTAGACTAACCGTCTAGCTCTAGGTCGACCCCTTGGTCTCTTCACCGACTTGGAAAATAGCAACTGCCTAGGAAGACAACTTGCGGCATCCATACATGTGGCCATACCAATGAAACTGAGCCCTCTTAATGCGAAGAAGTAGCGACTCAACACCTAAAGATTGTCTTATTGTGATGCTGAACACATGTAGTAGGGAACATCTGCCACACTTCTCAGGATCTCATTTCGACACTCTTTCAGTCATTACCCAAACTCATGACCATAGATGAGAATGGGGACAAAGATAGATTTGAAAACGGACAGCTTGGTTTTCTTTCCTAGCTCAAGTTTTCTACAACGTATCATCACAGTTCGCGTCAGACACAACTTGCTGCACCGATCATCCAATAAAATAATGTTACTTGTTTTTGATTTTATTCGAAAGTCCGGCGTACGACGGTTACCGCAACTGTGGAAACTGTAAGTTCGATTTTATTTTTAAAAATTTCATCTTGATAGGACTGCGATAAATGACATTATTGCCAGTAGTAAAAAAAAAAAATGTCACTATGAATATGAGAGCGATACTAATACAATGTGTCCTGCTACAATGTGATAACATCACTACTTAGATGCTAGATGTAAACTTTGCTCTTCAGTGAAAGTGTCTCGTTGGGTTCGTTTTTTTTTTATATATATTCCTCATTGCTCAATTTCCTCGGCAGACCGTTTTGGGAGCATTTTGCAAGACCATTATAGTTTGAAACTAAAAAAAACATTAATCATACACATAAATATCATAAAATGAGAAAAAAGTAATGTTATTTGCTTTTTGATTTTATTTTATTTTATTTTATTTCATTTTCTTATTTATGAATTTTCCTTTTTATTAATTTATTTAACTATGCACATTTAACGAATATCATAAAATGTAAAAACTTGTTACCTGCTTGGGACTTGAATTGAATTTATTTTTGAAACATTTTGTTAATCAATTTCAAAATTTTATTTTTGAAATTTTATATATGCAATGAATTTAATAATTTAGAATAGCTAAAATTACTTAAGATTTATTTTGATTTATTTATTTATTTTAATGTGTTATTTTTTAATGTCAATAAATAGTTAAATCTATGGGGTAAATATATTTTTGACCCGTAGTCTACAAAAAAGATAAGATTTTTTAAATCAAGTCTTTTTCGTATGCTGCCATTTTTGAATTTTAACAATCAGTGATTGTTTCATTTGTTGGAAACAATGAAAGTTGTATTGTTGCTCAGCACTATGGAAACGGGCATGGAGCAGGAGGAGTTAGCATTTTATATATAAGACATAAGAAAACATTCTATGTCTTCTACACAATCTCGGATTTGCTTCTTACGATTAAAAAAACAACACATGTTTAGAAAGGATTTATAGCAGGATTCTAGACTGCCCTCGACGAGGCTGTGATTATTAGTTTGTAGCCAGTGCTTAAAAAAAAAAAGCTTTTAAAACGAGGTGGACGCCAAATCCGCTCAAATTTGGATAAATCATTTCAATCAAGCTTAATTATTAAACCGGTGAATTAATATCCGCTCGGCATGGCCAAATGGAAATCGCCAGTATTTGCCAAATCATTTTGGTAATTACGGTTTGTTTAATCTAAAACTTTCCGACATGCACGCAAATATTTGCTAAGTGAATTAAAATCCAATTCCAACCTCCTGTTTACACTTTCATAATCTACATTTTGCCAACAGCAACAATAATTTCAAATTTAATTTTCCAAATTCCCTTTTAAAATGTTGCTTTGCACTTTGCAGACTCTTTGCATAGTCTCTTCAGATTGTAATGCTTTCATATGAAAATGGGTTATCCAAAATTTGAAACAATTCGCAAGTTCTTTCGCAAGTGGCAGTCCGTCTGTAGTCTTCCTCTTGTACGCTTATTGACACGCAAATCTTCTATCAAATCCGTCTACGCAGCTCTTCTTCACTTGAATACAGTTTTTTTTTGATTTGCACGTGAGGCTATCATCAGTGAACTGTCTTCGCAAACTTAAATATCGCCTGCTGACTATTCTTAAAATTCAGATAACAGACAGGGTTGTCGGAAAAAATAAAGGATAATGGCCGCTCAAATGAAACAGGCTGCGCGCGAATTGTATTGCTTTTTATTTAATGAAACGCGCGAAAATTTATTTTGCTTTATTACAGATTTAAAAACAAAAATTGTTAAAAAAAAAAAAAAAAAAAAAAAAAAAAAAAAAAAAAAAAGGTGGGTGAAATATTGAGAAATAAGGCTGAAAAAGGAGAGAAATGGTGGAAAAAAATACAATTATAAAATACTAATGCGAAAGATTGACATTATTTTAGTAATAATAGGGAGGTAAAAAATGTTTTCTTTTTTTAATAGCAAAGTAAACGCGAAAACTGCTGTATACAAAGAACAAACATACAGACAAATACCATAGATAATCATTACAATGTTAAACTGCTTTTATTTCTTGACATTTTGCTTTTTAAATTGGCTTATAATTCGCTAATTGGTTTGTGACTTTGGGAACGTTTTCTTTAAAGTATGAAGAATTTAAAAATGGAAAAAAAATCACAAAAAAATCGATGCAATTTTTAGGGCGAGCGATCTGGGCACAACAAAGGAAAACATTGGAAAAAGGAGAAAAAGGTGGTTTTCCTTGGAAAAGAAGTGAAAAGGTAGAGATAAAATTGTTTTATCCCTTACTTATTGAGTATTACTTATTGAGAAGTCCAATGTGGGGTTTGTGACATCTTGATTCGAAACAAAGCTAAGGTGAGCCATCTAAAAATCCGTGCACGTGACTTTATTATTACGTTATTTTATTTGATTTAATTTATTCTAATTTATTTTTATTATAAAAAATCTTTTTTAAACATATCGAGTTTGGCTATTTGAATTGCCTACACATATAATTAATCAAATAAATTGTAAACTCAAAAGAACATTTCCGTGTCTGTCAAGAATTAAAAAAAAAAAGCCACCAGAATAAGAAAAATGGAAGTAAAACAGGCAAGGTTTACTTCAGTAGTTTCTTTCTTCTTTTTAAAGGAACTCAACTATTATAGCAGCCGCGATTCATCGTTTGTACAACGACATGAGGCCACCCACTGTTCTAATAACTTGATTAGCTATGGCAAAGGTGAACACAGTTTTGAGAATACTCGCTAAGGAGAAATTCTCAGGTACCTCGTATAAGAAAAAATTTTGGTAAATTAATCTCAAATGGACAGCTTCCTAAGAGATACTCTCGAGGGCACGTAGACACGTACCCTTAAGGTATCGGTACTACAAATCATCGCGTTTTTATCGGCATAATCCGAGTAACATTCTATCGATTTCTCTTTATCTATCTATTTATTTATTTTACGTATTTATTTATTAAAGTAAAATTACAAAGTGAACCTCTTAGGAGCCGATATGGCCAGGACTGACCGACTAGAGGGTCCTTGAGGGTCACTACAATACTAAATTAACTCAAATAAAGTGACAATCATAAAAAAAAAAAACAAATCTGAAATATGGTAAAACTTAACAGATAGCCAAAACTAGGTTCGTCATATTACGTTAATAACACAGAAAAAATAACGGTTAACTAATAAAGTAAGATGAAATAAAGTAAACAAATAAAATTTGCACCACAAACAACGAGGAAACCGCAAATGATGTCAATAGAACAATAGTTAGCTACATGGACCAACATATAAACCAGACATAAGATCATCAAACGGTAATTATAGACCTTGAAAATCAAGTCAAACGCGAAAAACGGGACAGAGGCTATGGGCAAACCGCTTTAAATATTTATAAAAAGCCTGGAGATCGGTTTCAGACCACAGCTCTGTAGGTAGAAGGGACCAGCTTTGATTCCCACATATGATAAACAACGCCGTCGATAATTTTTAGTTAATGGAAGATTGTATTGATTAGACGACCTTGAAAGGTAGCAATGATTACTCGAATTACAGATTAGTATTATCATCGGTGATGCCAATAATATCGATTTAGAGACCTTAAATACAAAAGTACATACCCGAGTAAAATATAATTGATATATTGTCAAAACACCTAATTCGGGAAAATGAGATGTCAAAGAAAGATACTAGGCTTTAAGAATTCATTTCTATAACTTGAAAACCCTAGAAAGATTCCGAGAAGATAAGGACCCCGAAAGATGTTCAATAATCATTGGATCTAATGGAAATTTAGCCTAGCAAAAGATCAGTCTATTGAGGCTTTGCTAGGTCTTCCAAGGTTGTTAGTAAAGGGTCACAAACATCCATGCCCTCAGCGGGATTCGAACCCGCGAGTCGCTGGTTTCGACAGCGAGAAGAACGGCACCTTAGCGCTCTCGGAGCTCTGTCTTTTCGAATACACAAAAAATCCTCATTCCCTTTGAAAAATTCAATTTCAGATCCACTTAAAGGAGATGCCTGCTCTTTGAAGCAGAATAATTTTGTTTTAATGAGACGAAAATTTTATTATCTGTCATTTCAATACATGTTTAAAAAACAACTAATTAGGGAGAAATTCTGTTGGGGATTCCTCTGAAGAAACGAGACTACATCGACGGGTTGTTATTTATTTTGTCCGAATTCTTTCAGTTTTATCCCTTTCATATCCAGTGTAGCGGTGTAGAATGCAAGGAAGCATGCTACATTGTAGTTCAAATGTCGGCAACTGACTGCGTCCATTGTTGTTTGTATTCCGCTCATTATTACCAGGAGGAAACGGAAAGTAACGGAAATCTGCGTTTCATAATTTAATTTCAAAAGTTCAGAGCGCACCAAATTGTATTTTGGAAAATTCATTTATTGCACGAAGTTGCCGTATCTATTTACGCAGCAGTGCCAACGTGTAACCAGTTTCTTCTGTAAATAACCATGTCAAAAAATTCGTTCGGCTGATTGCAGAGCCACCTTCGGACTATCGTTTTATGTCTTCCGTACGCTTTTGCATGTGGACAGTTTTGCTATTTTAGTGGATTTTTTTACTAAATTTAACAGAAAAAAAATTTTAATGGCAAATTTAGTAACATTAAACATCTAGTGGAGGAGCTAGTGGAATTTTTTCATAATTTGGTGTAGACCAGGGCTCGGCAACCTACGGCCCACAGGCAATTTAATTATATTATTATTCTGTCATTCTAAATTCTCGTATTTGTAATATGTAGGGAATTATGAATAACATTGGTCATACTATTTATGGTGCTGTTTATCTTTTATTATATACTAGAAGAGGTACCCGGCGTTGCCCGGGGTAATTACACTTGGATTTAAACAGAACAATCTCAAAAAATTAAATTAAATTTTGCAATATCTTAAAAATAAACACATGAAAATGCTTAGAATTAATAAAGTAAAAATTCTTAATGAAAATTCGAAAAAAATCTTTTTAAAGGCTCACAATGGCTGGTTGATTGCGTGTTGAAACCATTGTTGATACCTATTGTTGCACAAACTTTTATTTGCATTGTTGGTCATGAGATATATATTGTTGGTCCGTGCAGAGTGTTTGTGAATTGCGTGTTGATACCATTGTTGCAAAGACTTTGTCTTGCATTGTTGGTCATGCGATATTTCTCATTAATATGCCTTGCCATAACCATGAATATCGATTTTTTATCGATAATTATTATTTTTTCGAAATCTGTGGTAGACAGTGACCTTCCTCATGCTTTGAAGGTCATGTATGCGAAATTTTATCAAGATCGGAATAAAACTGTAGATTTGTATAAAAAACATACAAACAAACAGACCCACAAACATCCTTCTTTATATAGATAGATAGATTCTGTATCTGGCCCAGACCTCTTTCACTTTTTAAAGATTTGACCCACTCTTACAAAAAGGTTGCCGACCCCTGGTGTAGACAAATGGACAAGTGAAAAAATTAGATAATTGAAGGAAAAAAGCGACTTTAAGCAAGCAAAAAGCATTTTTATTTAGTGGCCAAACACTTCCGATTTTCTGGCAACAGTACCTTTTGATAAAGGAATTCACACAGGAATACGCCATGATGTGAGTTTCCAAACCATACTTTCTTGGTCATGGGAAATCCTGCAATACACACATTACAGCTCGGACTTTGCACCATGTGACTATCATCTTTTCGGTCCGCTAAAGAAGTTCTTTAGAAGTCAGCGCTTACAGAAGGAGTATGAAGTGAAAACGACTCTCCGAAGATGGCTTCGCATACAGAAACTTGGTATTGGCATGGTTATACAGAAACTGGATGCACGAATTGTTGTGGGATTACTGCATACACAAATGCGGCGATTATATTGAAAAATGAGGCAATAAATAAAGTTTCCAAAATGCAATTCGGTTCGTTCTGAACGTTTGAAATTGACTTACGAACCCACATTCCCGTTACTTTCCGATCCTCCCCCGTATTTATTTTGTCTGATTTCTTTCGGTGTTTATCCCTTTCATATCCAGTGTAGTAGTGAAGACTATATGCAGTGCCTGCAACTGCTTCCATTGCTATTTGTATTCACGCACACGTCCTTATTACATTCAGTCCTGGGAAGGTACGGAGGGTTGATTCAGATAAAATGAGACGACCTTGCAGTTCTGTTACGATGGTGTAATACCATGGCGCCACCATCGGTTGTGTTCGATGTGAGAGCCACGTTGTTGGACTATCGCCCGGCATCGTAATTTCCACTGAAGTAGGCTGAGTTTGAGGGACTCCATGGGAAGTTCGTTCCACACCTGCTGACACTTTCCATAGCCCATCAACGGTTCTTGGTCGGCGACTTCCGAGCCGTCGTTTCAGGAGACCAAAACCACAGAAATCCATCGGTGATACGTCAGGAGATTTTACAGGCACATGAGAGAAGGGAATAGCTCGTATGCCCGTCTCCTGTTCCATCTTCATGTAGTAAGCACAGATGACTTGGCAGTGTTCAGTTGTGTTCAGTCACTCAGTTGTGTGACCGCGCGCTTTATGACGTCGCTCCAGCCCAAGATTGTCATGAATTATTCTGGAGACTGTTGCCTGTGAAATACCTTTCCTTTGGGCTAGACTTCTCTGTGTGGAGGGATTTTCTTTCAGCACTTCAGACCGGATTTCTCGCACCACCTGAGCTGGGCGTGTTGGCTGGGGCATGTTTCTGGTCTGCTTCTCTGCTCGTCCACGTTCATTAGATGGTCGCAATTTGTTCTTTTTGATTATTCGACCCACAGTAGCTTTGGATACCACAATATCATTTCGTTTGCATAATTCCACAATGCACGAAAGACTGAAGTTAGCGTCGGAAAGGCCAAACATATACCCTTCCCAAAAAGCTGTGATTTTGGAAGCCATGTTTCTGCACGAAATGTCCAAAATAACAGTAACAAGTGTATACAAAGCTAATCCCCATGAATAGTGGACGAGTCATGCAAATCACATTCCGTCAATGTCATACGCGGCGTTTCAAGTCGTCTCATTTTATCTGAATCAACCCTCTGTAGTACTTCGCTGAACACAAGTTTTCAGATGATTAGAATCAAAAGATTAATTTGAGCCACGGTTTAATGTCTTGCACACAATACCACATTCAATTTCTCTCTCCCCCTCTCTCTCTTTCTTTCTTTCTCTCTTTCTTTCTTTCGGTGGTGTTCTCTAAATACATGCCCCCTTAATCCCTAAAAACTAATTTCATTTGCTTCCTCAACTTTCCTATCATGTTCATAAGATTCTAAGTGGCGAACTTATAAGTGTTTTGAAAGATTTTCTGAACAGGAAAATTTATTCGTTATGGAATCACGAGTAAACACTTTAATTAGGTCGCTTACTTTATCTCTCGACGTTAAGCCAAGGATTAGATATGGGAGATGCTTCATCCCTCTAACCGTCTCGTTCGAAAGGTAGAATGTCTGGCCATGTCTTATGCATCACAATAGGAACTTATCTCTCCTTAAGCTCATGAGGAGACCTTATCCCATGACAGACCGTTTACAACAACACGTTCTCGCTTCTTTAAAAATATTTTTACAAAAGAGCCAAACCCCCCCCCCCCTCTCTTTTTATTTGTATTTTTTCCAGGGCTGTGGAACGAATTGATTTACGTTATGTTATAACGTTACGTTAAGCCTGTTTCACATAGAGCTATGCGGAGCGGAAAACATGCGGAAGCGCAATCCGCGGGCAAAAGCGGACTTTTTCCGCTAAACTGAGGCGTTTCACATTCACGCGCAGACGTTGCAGATCCGCTCCGCGAGAGTTGCGGAGCGGATTTTTCATTTCAAGGAGGTCTGGAAATTTTGCGGAATCCGCTTTGCCTCAGCCAATCAGGAAGCAGGTGAAGCGCAAAGCATGTAGGGATTGTACAGGAGGTATCCTGCAAAACTTGACAAATTTAAATATAAAAATTTCAGCTTATGCAAAAGTGTGACTTGTCTTGTTAATGCCCCAAGCCCTTCAATTATAATTTTTCTATACGCAAAGGGAAATGCCATCCGCTTCTTGATCGGTCGCGATTACGTCTCGTGGATTCGGCTCCTTTCTCCCCCGAGTCGCTAATTTGCATTGGCGTCGGGCGTCGCATCTAATGTCGTAGGCGTAATGTTTCCTTTAATGTCTCTTAATCTCCTTAACCTTTTATAGATTGCTCTTTAAGGTTACATCTCCGAATGCCTCTGATGTCTGTTAATCCTTTGCGGTTAAATTGTCTAGGGGGGAAAAAATCAATTCCTTCCAGCACAATCCCACTGACACCGCCAATTAAAGTGCGTTTGAATCCAAGTAAAATGCTGATAATGCACTGGATAGAAAGAGAGCGCTTTAAGTGAGCACTTCAGCGCCTTTCCCCCAATAAATTTGTTTTTCTTCATCGAAGTTATCTGGCTTTAAGTTTGCATAACGATAACAAAATGAGTTAGCATCAAGGTTAACATGGATTAATAGTATAATTATTAAAAATTGGCAAAACCTCAATTAAAATGTGAAAAAATAATATTAAAAAAATTATCGAAGAATCATCGTGTGTAAGATATTGATAAAAGTGTTTATAAAATTGTAAAATATTATAAACTAGCTGATTACCCGCGGCTTCGCCCGCTCTGATTGAAAGAAAGAAAAAAAAACATGCTATTAAATAAGATTACATACAAAAATTTCACAAAAATCAGCAAAATTGTTTTAAGAAAATTAAAAGATTATATAATAACAGAATATATTAAATCCAAAATTGTTCAAATATTGTAATTGGCACCATAAGTTAATATTAATTCTAATTGAGTTATTTACAAAAAATTAATAAATGTTAGTTATGCATAAAGGACCATTATTTTCACATAGAATGTGTTACTCGAATGCCTTTGGGTACACTATTTTTTGTCAGGCCATTAGGATCATAAAGAGATTGCCCTTGTGCTTTGTTAATCGTCATTGCGAAAACAAATCCCAGAGGAAATTGTAACCTAGATAATTGTTGTCTAGGTGATAGTGGGCATAAAATTACCAGCAATACCACAGGTCAGATAACGTGCCAGCGATATCTAAAGAACTGCCTGGAAAAGTCCACACTTACCACTGTGTACCTATGTCTGGTAGCCATTCAGTAAAGTATAACAAAATAATTTTGAACATTAAAAAAAGCTGAAAATAGTTTTTTAGCTCTCATGGAAGTATAGGGACTTTCTTTGGCAGTAGAATTTCAACAGAAAGTTATTAAAATAAATATCTTAAATGTATATTTAATGCAAGGATGTTAACAGACTTCATTATTCTTTATTGTTGTTGACATCATTAGTTTGAACGTGCGTCCACAGTATTCATCGAGAACTATGCCGGGTGCTTATCTTTTTCTTAGACACGTTTGAATAGCGAAGCGCTCAGCTCATAGACAACACCTCCTAGAAAGAAAGCCTGTGCACTGAAAATTCATGATCATAAGAATTCTAAATTAGAGCTTATTATTGGTAGAAATACGATTAACAATGCCTTTTTATGATGATGCAACAATATCCGAATTTTCAGTGCATAGGCTTTCTTTTTAGGAGATGTTGTCATAGATGGGTCGATCCAGTCTTTATTGTTGTTGACATCATTGTGCATAGCCTAAAGCACTAGATAATAAAGTACTATCTAGTGCTTTAGCATAGCCTGCAAGAGAAAGCCCTCTACCGTGGAAAAACAACCAAAGTTTTCCAGTCAGTGTTGATGTTAAAATGCGGCACGGCAGAGAAAACAAACGCGAAAAACAAATTCTCCAGTCAGCTGAAGAACTCAGACATCAGAGACGCAAAACTTCCATTTCGTTTCTCCTTTTGGGGGCTATGTTGTCGATCATTGAAAATGAAATACAGACAGGTAATCTAGATCTAATCTGCTGTTCACTTGCACCCTAAGACATATTCATACCGTCGTAGTTAAAATGGTAATTATATAACACGAAATACTATGGTTTTGAAGGCATTTTCAAATCGAAGCAGACCGGAAGTACCGCCATTAACGATCGTAAATTTGAGCGAAACGTTTCACTATACGAAATACTATTCCTGGAATAGGTGGCTATCCGACTTTTAGAGGACCGTATAACTTTATCTGAGGATTTATCCTATTTAAGGATGGTATAACACAGTTTTGACTTATCTGAGCTTTATTCCAGTACTTATTCTAGGTTGGTGGAACCGGCCCTAAACAAAACATAGCCTACATGATAAGAGAATGTAGGCTATGAACAAAATAAGAATCGTGGTCGAAGAAGAATCGACGTGCGATGTTGGCGCCATCCGATGGCAAAAACTGTTAGTGGGCAAACAAACAAACAACAAACAGAAAATGAATATATATAAGATAGGATAAGGTAAGATTAATCTAAAAAAAATAATCGATTTTTAAGTTTTGAAACTCTATTTTTCGTTCTATCTTCCATAAATATAAAGCTATCGTTTTGAAATTCGCGCTATAGATACTTCCATGTTATGCATGATAAAAGCGTTTGTGACTGACGACACAATCACGTGATAATTCAACTACAGTGGCTAGAAGAAATTGTGTGTCCATTGAATACAAATGCAGCTATGAGAGTGTAATGATGACTGATGACACCGCCAGATGGCATGAGTATCGAATGCGCCGACAATAATTATTACTCTATAATGCATGGCATTCAATTTAAGTTTCAGAGCATTAACGCTTTAAAAATACTTGTTTAATAAAATAAAATACGATTGTAAATTTGAAATAATATGCAAACAAATCAAATTAAATGAATTTCAAAGCAGTATTCATTTTATTTATTATTTAATCGAATAGCCATTTTTCTCATTTCTTGGTTGGTTTGCATTTGTTTTACGGTTTCGTTATGTGTCTCTAAATTAAAATTTAAAATATAATAATATAACCCTGCAGTAACAAACAGCATTATCAAGTTCTACGTTCTTACGCGCTTGCACTTTCTAGTAAAAACACTAAACGAAGAAAGAAGTGCAAAACGTGAGAAAAGTAAACTTTTAAAGCTCAGACGTACACAATAACATGTAATAAATTATAAATTATGAAATTTGTAAAATATAAAAAGAACATTTCAATTTAAAAACCATTACATTTTTCCATATAATTATCTTCTGCGCTTAACTTTTTATAACAACAACTATTCGATTAAATAATGAATAAAACGAATACTGCTTTGAAATTCATTTAATTAGGTTTATCTGGATATTATTTCAAGTTTACAATCTTATTTTATTTTATTAAACAAGTATTTTTAAAGCGTTCGTGCTGTTGAACTTACATTGAATCCCATGCATTATAGAGTAATTGTCGGCGCATTAGATTGTCGTGCCATCTGGCGGTGTCATCAGTCATGATGACACGAAATCAGCGGCAATGGACACACTATTTCTTCTAGCCACTGTAATTCAACATCGCGTTTAGTCAACGCCACCTAGATACAACGTTGGCGTTGGTTTAGTGCACAACAAACAGGTGTTCATTGGTGGCTACATCCTTCAAAAATGTTCAGACACCTAACCCGAAGTGTGCCCACAATACGCTGTTTAATTCAGTGTTAGATGCAATTGCATCATTATACGAGGATTATGCCTCCTCGATCATTTGACAAAACGCCACTAGATTCTTTCTCTGGTCTTTATCTCAAAGAACGAGTGATCGACAACCTGTGGCCCGCGGGGCACTTTTTACCCGCCACCAGGTTCCTATTGATCGGTGCTACAAACTGCTTAAGTCATTCAATCTGAATTACCTTAGTGAGGATCCTAACGATCAGTAAAAACGAAAGTATTTTGCATAATTATGCATAAAAATAAAAAATTAAGAAATTTTTAATCTGTGAAAGATTTATTTTCCATTTAAAAATAACGAAATATTTCCTTTTAACATCCTATGGCAAAGGTCGGCAACCTCCGGCCCGTGGGCCTCTTCCGGTTTCTTTTTGACTTGCTACCGGATTCCATGCGGTCCGCGAGATTTTTTAAAAATGTGTAATGAGCGGCCAGAAATAGGATAATTTTAAATTATTTTTGGGGAAACAATGCACTTTATATTAAAAATCTCAGAAAAAGTTAAAAATCTGTAATAAAAAAGGTTGCCGACCTCTGTCCTATTGTATGTTACAACAATGTTGAAGAGACCTTAGTTTCGATGGGCAATTGGAATTATCCAAAGTGAAGACAATTTCGTTTAGCCTGATAAGGTATTTCAAGTATTTATAAGCATAATTGTTGAAATAGTTTAATATACGAGGGGCGATTCATAAATAAGGTCTCCATGGCTGTAACTTTTTTATTTGTTAACCGATTTTCAAAATTCTTTTTGTATCTTATACTCACATTTGTCCTCATATGTAATGCACTATTCACTTTTCGACATAGTCCCCATTTCTTTCCAAGCATTGCGCCAACGCGTGATTAGTTGGGTGAACCCGTCGGAGAGGAATTCCGGAGTTGTTGTCGACACCAGGATTGAATGGCAGCGTTTTCCTCGCCGTCAGAACCAGCTCATGTCCCTTAAGGGGCTCTTTCTTCTTTGGGAAGTGGTGAAAGTCGCAATGTGCAAAGTCTTTCATTTTTGAACTGCAATTTTTCATCTTTGAACTGTAGGCGCTGCAATGCCTTTGGTGCGTGGTGACTCGTGTGCGGGCGGACGTTATCGTACTCCAGAAGAGGGTCCAAAGCTATCATTCAATCCTGGTGTCGGCAACAACCCCGAAATTCCTCTTAAACGGGTTCACCCGAGTGGTCACGCGTTGGCGCAATGCGTGTAAAGGGATGGGGACTATGTCGAAAAGTGAATAGTGCATTACATAGAGGACAAACGTGAGTATAAGATACAAAAATAATTTTGAAAATCGGTTAACAAATAAAAAAGTTAGAGCCATGGAGACCTTATTTATCAATCGCCCCTCGTATATTTGCATTATTACTCACTAGTACTGTACATTGTCACTGAATAATACTGAAGTAAGGGATAGCAAGGGTTACGTTTAAATGTAAATCAAAGTTTAATTCCAACTTGAGATTACATTACTTGCTTGTAATAATCTAAACATTTAATCATAGAAATAAGCTGACACATCCATCTTAGACGTGAAGCTGCTTCAAAATTCACACTCCCAGGCCGTTAAGCAATATGGAGCACTAAACACGCTTCATTATTCCGAAGCACTTATAACAACATAAACATCAGAAGAACACCCACTTGCACTTATTCAGTGTAGCGCTTAAAGATTTAGCAGGCACTGAAAATGCGCAGCCCGTAGCACACCTGCCTTGGCCACATGAATAAACACAAGCTGAAGCACAAATCACAATGGCTTAAGTAACTCCTAAGAATAGCACTTTATGCACAAATCAACATCAGAACCTCACACTCTGAATTATCTAAATCAATGTAGCACTTAACAAATTATGAGGCCCTGCAAATGCGCAACTACGTCGCTTCCAACTTTCAAAACTGTAACGGCCATATTAATGATTAATAAATGAAAGATCTTAAGAGGATTTTTTTCACGCCAAACCTCAGATGTTGAAATTATTGATTAATTACAAATATAGGTTTTCTTTCCTATTTTTCATCATATTAATGAGCATGTACCTGAAGCACAAAATATGAGGGCATAAATAACTCTTGAGGATAGCACTTTACGGAGCAAAATAATTAAAGAATTTGCCAAACATTAACACTCGCTCCTAATATCGAAGCACAAATATAGAATTATTGAAACAGGTCATACACATTTATGCACTCAGAAAATAAGCACAACTTGGGTGGCGTTGCTCTGTTAAGACGCAATGCAGTAGTTATGAACACTCATTGAAAACGGAGGTTTCCACGATGTAAAACACGAAGCTGAATTGGCGACGAAGAATAAAAAGGGAGTTGAATATCTTCCTGGTGTAGAGAAACGCAGGATATGCTTAAATATTCAAGACCGGTGATACAGCCAATGTCATACTTCAAGAAACCCCTTAGGCCGAAAGGAAACACGCCAAAAACAGATGTAGACACAGACTCTCCTCTTCGACTCCAAAGTCGGACCGCTAACGGAATCCGCTAAAATGTACCACTATCGATACGGCGAGCACAAATCTCTAGCTCGAGAAATGGAACTACCCCAGCCTGTCGCTTTCAAGTTCACTTTTCCTTGCAGGCTCAGAATTTTTTCTATTCTTTCCGTATCATTTCCAGCTTTAATATCTTGCCCTACTTGCAAATTTCCGGAGCCGTTTTTTTGCGTGACCGCTCCTAAACTTTCTCAGTCCCATCTCCCCTTGTTTCCTCTTTTTTTACTAGCGGTTAAAACCCAACGCATCCCATCGCTTCAGCGCATGCGCATTTACGGTGTTGCTAAAAGGTGATTATTCTGTAGTGATTTTAGCAGCGGGAAAGCAATCCCTTCTCACTTAAAAGTTTACAATATTTTCTCTTTCTTAGATTAATTTGCCTTTTATGCGGTATCGTTTTTTTTTTTTGTTATAGATTTTCTACTGCATTTAAAAAAAATGATAAAATCAATATCGTTTGATTCAGAAATAAATTAAATTAAAATAAACAACAACTTAAAAAATTAAATAAATCATGACCATTTGAAATTAAAATAAATTATCTGTGATGTTAGAATATCACAAAGTTTTTGATAGCTCTCCTTTTTTTTGTATAATTAAATAATTTTCGATTGTTTAAATAAGTTATATTTTATTAATTGAACAACTTCATTTTATTTTATTTTATTTTAACTTTTGTATATTTATTTATGCATTAATTCGGTATTCCAATAAAAGCCAAAAATGGCTTCTGGAAATGTCAATTACTTTGTATGTTTCATCAATAAAAAACAAAGAAATAAATAAATATAAAAAGTTGTAAAGGTTTTTAGTACATTATAACAGTAAATGTCAATTCATGAGTAAATTTAATAAAAATGCATTTCAAGATATCAAGAGAATTTGACAATGAAAGTTGTTGTCATCATTCGTGTAATTCGTAACGACGGGAATATGGGAATGCCAATGTTATGGGGGAGGGGGCAATGTTACTCTACTTGTTTTCTTAAATTATTAATTTAAGGACATGTTGGGTTAATACTATTATTATTAGGCTATGTTAATACTCTTAAATTGATCGTAAGAGTAATCTATATACTGTTGTAATGTAATAAAAACCTTTGCAAATTTTTATTTTTATTTATTTCTTTATTTTCATTGATGAAACATACAAATGATTGGCATTTTCAGAAGGCATTCTTGCCTTTTATTGGAATGCCGAGTTCATGCATAAATAAATATACAAAATTAAAAATAAAATAAAAGGAAGTTGGTCAATTGATAAAATATAACTTATTTAAACAATAGAAAATTATTTAGTTATACCATAGCGTATAGAAGAGAGTCTCTTCGCTATGGTTAAAAAAAAAAAAAAAAGCAGTACTTATCAAAAATTTTGTGATATCATTCTAACATCAAAGATAATTTATTTTAATTTCAAAATGAACTTTGAAATGGTCATGATTTCTTTAATTTTATAAGTTGTTGTTATTTATTTTAATTTAATTTATTTCTGAATAATACGTTATTGATTTTATTATGTTTTTTAAGTGATTGATTTTTTTAAATGGAGTAGAAAATCTATAACAAAAAAAATAAAAAAAATACCCGCATAAAAAATTATTTAAGACAGAAAAAATACATGTATTGTAAACTTCTACGTGAGAAAGATTCTGCTTTCTCACTGCTAAAATACACAGAATCACCGCGTCTGTATGCTACAATCTCAGCTTTTAGCAACACCCTAAACGCGCATGCGCTGAAGCGATGGGATGCGTTGGGTTTTAACCGCTAGTCTTTTTTTTTCCCACAGCTTCCGTTGTTGACCTCTCCCATTCTTTTCAAAGTTAGGCTAGGCACTACCGCCCCCGTCGGGGAGCTTCTTTCATACTTCCCGGCATCGCTCTGTTTTTTTCTCTAAGAGGCTGAGCGCCCATATCTGTCGTCACGACAGTTTCCGTACGATAGACATATCTTGTCCTATAGATGGTATCGAGGGGTCCGACAATGGCGAGTATTATCGACGAGATTATAAAATCTCTAGATTTTTACGAGATTCGAAAGATTATGAAGATTTGTTAGAGAGTATTGAGATTAACTAAAGATTATAAAGATTACACACGGATTTCTGAGATTATTAAGATTACACAGATTTTTTTAGATTATTTCAGATTTTGGTATATGTGTAATTTAGTATACCAAGGCTGATACTAATTTAGGATTCGTTAATACTTTGGAAAATAAAGATAAAACTTAACGAAATATCATTGCACTAACAGCATATATTTTCAGTATAATTTCTTATGCAAATTATACTGGAAGTATATACTGCTAGTGCGTTAAAATTTCGTTAAGTTTTATCTTTATTTTCCGTAAGTATTAACGAATCTTGAATTAGTATGAGCTTTGGTATACTAAAATCAGTGTTGCCAAGTTAGTGAAATTTTCACTAGATCTAGTGAAATTCTAGTGCACTGAAATTTCTAGTCAATTTCCTAGTGATTTTTTATTTTTATGTCCAACATGTAATTTTTAAGTGTTTTTTTTAATACTATTTAAAGTGGCCCGATACACGGGCCAGGTGAACCGTGCAGCGGAAAGCAAGTGTGAAACTTGAGACAGATTTTCGTGCGCCTCAACCTGCGCTTTTTATATATTCTGTTATTTCCAATGCTGCCTCTGTTCATCACGGACGTCCTCTTTTAATCTTTTCTTGATCCTTGACTCGTTGTTCCTTATTTTTCATTTTCTCGTTTTTTTTTTCTTTGCTGTTACGTTGAATGAGCATAGCGAATGTTTTTACATTGTTGTTAAATGAATTCCTTTTGTTGGTTTGTTTGACAGCATTATCCCACAAATGATGCAAAATATCTCCAACTTTTTTAGTAGGTTTTGTTTGGTAAAACGATTGTTTGGTTATGTCCTCATTTTCTACAATACTGAATATTGCTTCATGCAATTGCTTATTTTGTGTACATAAAACTTGTTTCAGAAATTGAAAGTATTCACTGATTGCATGCTGTTCGACAGAAGCTTGAAGTAATTTTAATTTTTTGCGATTTTGGTAAGACCAAAAATTTGAAGCTCCTGTTGCCGGTTCCTTCGCATTCTTTAAAGTTGCATCTGTAGCCACTGCTAGTCAAGACTTTTGGGCATTAGAATCAAAGTCATTTTCGTTGTAAACATCAACTTGTAAAGAATAATCACGAGGGAAAGCAGTTATGCAATCAGTGTGACATGTATCTGCATTAATAACTGGTATAATACTTGGGTCAGATTCATTGTTTACAATGTCATCAAAAAATTGTACGTCTGCATCAAGTTCTGTGGGGTCTTCATTGCTTGATGAGTTAACAATTTGTAGTGTTGTTTGCCTCATTCTCTTTGTAACAACTTTTTTTCCCTTGCATGCTTTAAAATGCCGATAAACATTGCATAAGAGTGGATTTTCTTCTGTAATCACGACTCGAATTTTGCTACCACAATTCATGCAAGTTATGAGTGCTACATTTTTATCATAATTAGAGCCATCACTTAAAATTTCAGACTGAACTGCAGAGTTATTAGGAAATGATACTTTATAATCTTCGTTCAATTTAAACTCTCTAAATGTTTTATCTTTGAACGACTGGATTTTACACCAGTTCTGGATTTTTTTATGAATAACCGAATATATTTTTGTGGGTTCAGTGGTTGCATATTCAGTCAATTGTGTGATGGAAGAGCCCTGAGGAGTTATTGGTTGACCCTCAGAAGTTGATGTCAGACTTTGAGGAGTTGTTGGTCGACTTGGAGATGATGATCCAATAGTTGAACTTCGAAAGCTTGACTGTCGGCTTAATTTTCTCCGTGATGAAGCACCTCTAAACGATGAAGCAGCTAAATGAAAAATGCCTTAATCTAAGTGAAATCTGACTTAATCTAAATCAGATTGCGCTTAAGTTGTTATTGCGCTAAAATTATTGAAATCTGCCGTTTTCTAAGTGAAAACTGTCGTATAATCATTGCAAAAAGCTGTAAATAAAGTAAAGTACCTTTGATTTCTCGTCTATCTGTCGTTCTGTCTCCATTTTTTCAAGTTGTTTAAAGGCAATGTAATGATTCCGATTTTGTGGCAAAAGCAGCCACAAAAATAGATCCTAAGAATCGAATCGAAATATAACCAATCACATGCTGAGTTAGTTCCAGCCAATCTCAGACTGCCTAACCCGAGCCCTAACCAGTGGTTAGTAACCACTCGATGTGACCAATCGAGTTTCTGTTATGCCTAGTTTCTGTTGCACAACCATGACCTGGAGTAATAAACAGGGTGTCTAAAACCTTTTTTTTTTATCGCAATCGTTTTTTTTTGTTACCCTACACATGATCGAATCTCACATGACCGAATCTCACTTCATCGAATCGGCAAACCTCACTTCGTCGAACCACAGGCCACATTTAATCGAATATAGGGGAATTTTTTTTCTACCACTCTACCAAAACTCCACAGAGTAGATGTTACATATCGATTGGTAGTTGTTTGCAAGGGGTTGTTACTAAAAAATATTTAAAAATTTTTTAACATCGACTATTGTTTTTTTTTTTGTTTGTTTTTTTGTTAATTTATTTTAAGTTAAACAATATCAACAACATCAAAAGACAGAATAATTGAACTTTTAAAATTGTTTTTTTTAAATAAAATTTTTATTCGAATTGTTTAGTTGGATTTGAATTATTTTATTTCAGTTCACAATAAAATCTGATATGTGTATATACTTAATAAAATTGATAATATTTAATCTTTAATCGATTAATCGGTCAATAAAAATATCTTCGAGGCATGGCCAGAAATTTTCTACTGTAAGAATGAAAATAATAAATAAAAACATTTATTATTAATATAATTTTCCATATCAATAAAATATAGCAGAGTTCGTACGGGTCATGGAAAATCGAAAAAAAAAAAATTCCAGGCCTAGAAAGTTTTGGAAAATCAATGGTTTCTGACTTAATTTTTGGAAAAGTTTTGGAAAAAGCGCACTACTACATGACATAGGTATTTGCCTGCATTACTGCGTGTAGTTTTTTTTTCAGTTTTAATTGTTTTATCAAGTTACAGCTTTTTTGATGAATAAACGTAATTTTCGATCATTAATATAATTTTCCATATCAAATAATAATATATATAATAAAATATACTTTGGGTTAAAATACGTAGTTTTATAATGAAAAATCAATTGATAACATCAATATAACAAGTCATATTGCCCTCCTCCAACCATCCCCGTGGGCCGTAGTTTTTCGATGATGTGAGGTTCGATCAAGTGGGGTGTACCGGTTTTTTTTTTAATAGCAAAACGATTTCGTAAAATTCCCTGATTTTTCCCGCTTGATCACGTTATTTTCCCTGACCATAAGCAGCAAAAAAAATCTATCTTGATAGAATATTATTGATATTTTTCAAATTTTTCGTTCCTATTTCGCGAAAACATTACTAAACCGAAACGCACTTATCTGACTGGCGCGTGTTCGGCTGAAGATTTTTACGGATTTTTTAGATTTTAGAAGATTTAATAGATTTTTATACATTTCTGAAGATTTAAAAGATTTTTCTAGATTCATAAGACTTTGGGGATTAAAAGATTATTCAGATTTTAGAGATTGATTTTCCAGATTATTCAGATTTTAGAGATTGATTTTCCAGATTATTTCTTGCTTCGACGAGATTATCAGCGAATGTCGGACCCCTCGGATGGTATGCATGTGAGGTCACGCATGACGTGTTTTGCGCAAAACTCCGCCCATCCGCCATAGTTGAGACCACTCATAGCTTTATTTCTTATACTGTAGCTGTGTTTTTGGTTAATTTAACCAATTTTTTTATAAAAACACAGTAGAGGCTCAATTAACAGATTTTTTTAAATATAAGCTCTTTTTTTTCCACTTTTTAAATTTTTTAAAAAGAATTATTGTAATTGTAAAGTTTAGTTTCTCCTTCTACTGTATCATTCGATTTATTTTTTTTAATTTTGTTTTTGTTTTCTTAATTTTATTTTTTAAAATTTTCAAATTTTGTTTCAGAATTATTTAATTATTATTATTATTTTGCATATTTTTCATATGCTCTTATGTTATTTTTAGTTTTTAAATTTTTAGGGCTTTCTGAGATGGATAAAAAAAATTGTTTCAAAAATAATTAGTAAAAAATTAATTATTCAAATATAGCACATTGATTTATTTCCAGTGAGAGTATAAAAATTTTCAAAATTTGAATTTCTTAGAAAGGATTGAAGGTGATTTTTATTTAAATTTTCATGCTGGGGGTAAGGAATGGGTCACCTGTAGTATTCAGTTTTCTTCATTTTTACATATTTGTAGCAAAAGCATGGGTTAAAATTAATTGGAAATCCACGACTAAAAAGAACATATAAAAAATTAAGCATACATTTTAAAAAGTGCCATGAAAAGTTAAAAATTATTTTTAATACCTCTCTTTAAATTAGGAATTCATCAAATTTAAAAAAAAAAAAACAGCGGGCGTTTAATATTAAAATTTAAAAATAAAAAATTACGCTCCACCATACTTTTGCCTTTTTATAACTTTATGAATTCCTATTTTAATGAGAGGCACGAAAAATTATTTTTTACTTTGCAATTGACTTTTTAAAGTAAAAAGGTGTGGTGATTTTTTTTTTTTTTCATTTGTTTGATCTCAATCTTCGAGCATACTCCTTCTATTTCTATGCTCGAAGGTCTCAACTTGGTCTCAATCATGGCGGCAAAACAAGTTTCTTTGATGCGTGACGTCATCATGCATACCATCTATACTACCTCTGAACGGACCGTGACACACTGATGCCATTTATTTTGTATAAGATGCTGGGGAGGGGGGTTGAAGAAACTCGACAACACGGTTAGCATCAAGTGATAGAATAACGTGGCCCCGAGATTTTTCTTGAAAGTGAAACAGGCCCTTTGTGATAAAAAATACTTGTGCACAACTTGTGTATAGGAAACACTCCGAAGACCATTTCCACCTTCCAGAACCGCATCATCATTGCATTTACTACAAACAATACTGTTCCTAATTTACACGAGAGTTTACTATCGTTCCATTCGAAACTATTAGCTCATTTGTAAGAAAATCGAATTACATTGCTTTGAAATATGTAAATTACAGCTCTTGTATATTCCACACATAAAACGTATACGTATCTAACACAATGAAAAATGACCAATTAGAAAAATATTTTATAATCCCAAGTCAATTTTTTGCTTTTTCAACCTCCATGGAAACCAAAATACATGTAGTTTTCTCGCTCAACAGCAGAACACGTACTAAAGAGCAATGACCTATGCGCACAAGCGCACAAAGACCGAAACCGTGTCTGTGCCCAGAAACTCTTTGCAGTTTCCACAATTCATTCGAGAATTCAAAACCGAAATTGAAGCACGACAAGCAGACAAATACTATATCGGTCACTGTTCAAAGGTTTTTCTCATTACGAAACTGAATATCAAATAGCTACGGAGAAAAATCGAACAAATTATGGCATCCGTATTCCAATACTTTTGCCCGATCGATTGCTTGAAGCCCCGCAACTTTAATCAAACTTCCATAACACTCGACATGCCATTCAGGCATCCTGAGAAGAGAAGTCAGAAACCGAAATTTTCCGTTTTATTTACCAAAAATGCGCTGCATGTGTCGAGGTGATTCTTCGTTAGATCGGTATTTCTGCCTTATCATTTAAACAACTATCACTGGGAACACGACAGTTTATGGAAAGCGAGCTAGACTACCTTTAATCACGAATACCACTCAATTGGAGATCTGTCTCCTCTATCTCGAATATTTACTTCAAATGCTTAGCGATTCCAGCAAGTTTTGAATGGCAAGCGAGTTTCACTCTCCGATTAGGCAACTATCTCGATACCTCTGGAAACGTATATTGAACTTGTTAAAATGAATAAATAAATCTACATTTACAACTTAAAACACGTGATCTGTTGCTAATGTTTTAAAAACTGTTTCCAATTAACGATTCGCTATTAAGAGCTATTAAAATCTTGTGACTTAGGAGACTATACCCTTCAGAAATTGGATGGCCCGTAGAAGGTCCATAAGTAGTCATCTCTTAATAGAATTCACAAAGACATAATACCAAATTATTAGAATACGTCGTCCTAAATCTTCTAAATTAGGAGTTGAAACTTTTTTTATGATGTAGTCTGCTTATAAATTGCGTTGTCACTGGTTGAGCATTTTCTCTGGTAGACATCAGCTAAATTTATTGTTTGCCTATTCATGCATTCATTTATCTTCATTCTCACAGGAATATCTCTTTTTTATTTTAATTTTCGCATCGTCTTCCGTGCTCGATTTCCTGCCTCCTATATTCTGTTGAGTCAGCTGTGAAATTAATCACTTTCGACCTTAAGAATTCGCCGATATGTGTCGGCAGTCATGTTTCTCAACAGGGCTACTTTATATTCTTTACAGGAAGAGAGAGAGAGAGAGAGAGAGAGAAATGCAGGAAACCACAAAACTCCGAACACTAATAGCGAAAGATGTCATCGAATAAGAGAATCGATTAATCCCAGTACCCAGTAGCTTTGAACGAAACAAGAGAAGTATTGTTACTGCGGTCATTGTTAATTTGGTCAAAGGAAATAACTGATGGCGATAAATCTTCGCGATAGTTTGCATTAGATCCCTTTTGTTCGCCTCCTAATATCTCGCACACGAAAGTGACCGCATAGGCTTTGTCAACTGGGATTTAACGCCCATACAACGAGAAAAGAGGAAATTAAAGTGATCTGTACCCTCAAAAACACTTTATTTCTCTTTAGAATATTTGTAGTCGCACGGGCACGAATTGAATGTAATCGAAGTCGATCAAATGGACTCCAAAATCAATTGACCACTCTTTCTATTAGGGCTTGCAATTGAAAAATTGAAAACTTCACGTCATTCAAATATCTCTGAATCCAGTGGAGTTTCGTAGAAAAGAATCTTCATAAACCCCTACAGGGAGAAAACAAGCGATGTCAAGTCTGGGAAAGTAGAAGCTACGCCACAGACCCTCCTCGGCCAATCCATCTCTCACATCAAACGTTTACGCACCATCGTATTGAAACCACATTTGCTGTGGATTGTTCAATGAAACATCTTCAAGAAACTCGGACAACGTTTCCTGAAGAAAAACCAAATGAATTGGTCCTGTGAGGCGTGGTGGAAGAAGATAATGCCCATTCAAGCGACTGCCGACGATTCCTGCGCACATATTTACTGTGAATTTCTACTATAAGTGTATTCTTGATTAGTGTACGACTGCCATTGTTAATTTCAGATGTGGTGGAAATTAGAAAAAATACATCATTGATAATGGCGCAACAAGAATTGAATATTCAATGATTTGGACGACTCCACTCTGATAGAAAGGAGACTGGCGGATTTCCGTACAGGGGTCCTATGCAGGGCCGTACCCAGGGGGGGAGCTGAGGGGGCTGCATCCCCCCCCCCCCCCCGAAATTGGCCACCATGT
This sequence comes from Rhysida immarginata, assembly GCA_023313115.1. NCBI lineage: Eukaryota > Metazoa > Arthropoda > Chilopoda > Scolopendromorpha > Scolopendridae > Rhysida > Rhysida immarginata. Next base: position 1,790,870 of record JAHWFO010104987.1, read on the forward strand.
CAACTAAATTTCGCCACAGCAGTTTTTCTTCCCTCCCCCTGTCTCTATTCGTTTGAACTCCTCCTGTATGGATCCCATTTCAAAATGAATGTTTTTAATACGTTTTTAATACCACGGTATCTCGCAACAAGATATAATGATTACTTTCAATTAAAGGCATTCTATAATTTGTTCGTTTTTCGCGCTGAAGTAAAAACAATGCAATGGCATGACACTTTTACTACGAAGCGATGAAATGGCTGCCATGCTGTTTCACTAGATCAGCGAGGTGGAGTAGAGAATTCGCTCCTCAAGTGGCCAAAATTGGTCACTTGAAATTTGGAGTGGATAACTCTCTGTACACTCCAGTATAACGCGTTAATGATGAGATGAGGGCAGATCTTCCCTTGAATGCGGTCGCTGGAGTAGGAAACCTTACTCGACTCGACTCTTACAGCGCCTAGTGATTCGGCCCTAAATCTGTTACATGGGCCAGTCCCCCTCAGCCCCCCCCCCCCCTGAAAAAAATTTCTGGGTACGGCCCTGGTCCTATGCATAATGAACTCTGAATACCAACAAGTATAGAAGTTTGTAACATGAAATCTGTTACACCCTGTAAACTATGGTATGGGCAAAAAAGTAACCGAAAATTTATTATGTATTATTAAACATTTACTTTGTTACATAATCTTGTGCTTCGTGGTCGTCCAGATCGTCCTACATTATGATTCTTTACTGAACTAATTGTTTGGAACAGTTGCACTCAGTGCAATGTAGTTTTCTTTGGTGGTGCTTGTAAATGAAAATGTTCTTCTAAACCATTGCATACAGAAGCCAAAGATAGGCCATGCAAACGTCCTGTATCATAACTTCGGAAATAATGTTCCACGCCCCAAATGCGTTTTTCCATAATATATTGTGGCATGATTAGATATCAATCTATTAACAAAGCAGACAAATGAATTAGTACGTGTTTCAGAATTTCGATTACCTTTTTTCTTCACCATGTGTACTAATTTTTCATCTTTTTCTGCCGTGGCATAGCACTTAATCTTAATATATAGTTACACAACCGTTTAAGAGATCTTGATTACTTCTTGAAATTATTTGTAAATTATAAAAAGAATTGGCGCTTTTATTAGTAGCATTATTTTTAAAGAATGTAGCATTATTAGTAGCATGTCATCTGATTCACACAATTGAAATCAGAAATGTTGTCAATGAGGCTGAAATTATTCCCCGATCTATTGGATTTTATTGGTAGTATTACTTTTAACCGGTTTTAAACTCCGAAGAGATCGCTACCCTACTATACATTTATTCAATCAGAACCAAATGTGGAACCAGCGTTGCTTCTTCCTTTGTTGACTATAAACACCCGACATAGAAACCTTTTTTCCGTTCTAAATCTCAGAATTCCTCTCACCCCTGAGAAGGTAACTGGAGAATTGAATGAAACTCCAAGCTTTCTTCAATCTCCCACAGGGCGCGACAATATTCACTTACACGAGAAAGCACAACGAAGCGGCAAGGCTTCTGGAAATGGGACTTCATCCAAAAGCGCACACCACTCTTCTCCCTCCTCCCTAACTGATAAAAAGAGTATTAAGTGCAACTAAGAACAACACTTCCAACGAGGGCCATTTATCAGTTGTAGAAAAGAGCGACGAGAAGAGTAAAACGTTGTTATCGTGCGCAGACTCTTCTAATATATCGCATTTCTCTCTCTCTCTCTCTCTCTTTCCTGTAAGTGTATTCATCTAAAACAGCCGATAACAGCCTTGCGCTATTCACACCCTCTCATAGGTTTAATGCTCGACATTAAACATGTGAAGAAAAAAAAAACGCAATTCGAAAGCGTTCAAGATAAGGCAAGGACGTACTAATAAATCAAAAAGGACCCTAACTATTGAAGAACTCGTTTCCAAAAGGACACAAGTTAAAAAAAATTATTTTTTTTTCCAAGGAACATACTGTACGTTTTAATTTTTTTTATACTTAAAAAGTTTTCCTAATTTAACTTCGGTCAGTATATCTCAGTATTACAACATGTTGAAGATTTAATTCTATGTAATAAATTAGACGATAGATTTATGTAAAATTGTTAAATCATATGTATTATGTAAATTCAAAAATTTCAAAAATCAGAAAATTTTGTTCCTAAAAAAGTAGATCTCGTTGATAATGCCGTCAGGTGAAACATGTCGGATTTATTAAAGTGCTTTAATATTACTTAAATCTACGTTTAATTTATTAAATTCAAGTAATATAAAACAACTCGTCCAGAAATTTAATTCTATGTACGAAATAATCTTATCAATAAATCAAACTACCAATGGGAGTAAGGCCTTTTTGAAGTAAAAACTAAGTTCTTTTTCGGAGCGGCAAATCTTGGTGGGTAACCAGCCTCCAACTCTTGGTGGAAAGAAAGGATGGCGTGAGCAATCTGATTCTAAATTACGCACAGTTTCACGCATGACATCATGTGGATCGCAAAACACGCGCGCTGATTCATTCCTATAATATATTACTTCGTTCGTCCATGATAACTTTTATTAAAGGAAAGAAAGATTTTTTAAAAACTTTCTAATACTGTGCTATCCTTTCTGCCTTATGAATTTTAAAACTCCTATTTCTAAATATTAACGCAAATAACAATTAGAAACAACATAGTTAACGTTTTAAATACGTACTAACTATTAGGTGAAAGTCTTGAATTTGATAGAAAATTAATACAACTGTATTAAATGTAAACGAGCGACACACATCGCGCAAGTCCTTTTACGACGGTCGTGCGGTCCATGGCCGATTAAAAATAAGGCGTGACCTATTTTTAGTCGGCCATGCTGCAATCCATATGACGTCATGAGATGCGCCTGCACACCGTCCTTTCTTTCCACCATGCTCCAAATAATCTGTTTTTATCACTGTATCTAAAGTGATCTCAATAAGTTAAAAAAGTAAAACATTTAAAACAGAAAATGCACTTTAAAGAAAAATTATTTTCTACTTTTAATTTAAAATACACGGTGATTATAATTAAACAGGGTGTTTAGAGCTCTGTGTCTAAAAAATTATTGGTCAAAATACCATTTTGTGTGCATACACACCCGACCATGGGACTACGATTTCTTAAATTAATTAAATTAAACTAGTTCAAAATTCTCACTAGGTGATCAAATAAATGCGGGCATTAACCAAGAATTAGGAAACAAAGTGGAAAGATTTTTTTCAATTTCGTGTGACGAAGAAAAGATCTATACATCATCGCTAGATGCCCGCTATTGTGATCGTTTAAACAATGGGAAGTAGACGAAAATTAGTACGAAAGAATATGAATGGATATATATTAAGAGAAGGACGAGACACAAGAACCCTGGAATACAATAAATAATAAATATTAATTAAAAATACAAATTAGATAAAAAAAATAAGGTATAATAAACAAAATAATTAATCTAAATCAAAATAAAAATAAAAATAAAAAGCTGACGTTTCGGATAGAGCCTATCCTTTATCAAAGCAAGAGGATAATTCTCTAAAAGCAAATAGAATATTAGAGAATTATCCTGAAGTTATTCTCTAATATTCTATTTGCTTTTTTGTTAAAGGATAGGCTCTATCCGAAACGTCAGCTTTTTATTTTTATTTTGATTTAGATTAATTATTTTGTTTATTATACCTTATTTTTTATCTAATTTGTATTTTTAATTAATATTTATTATTTACGAAAGAATATCAAATATCAAGCAATCGCAAACAACCTGACAGTCATGATATAGTTTTTATTCTGACAGCTACAAGACATGCTAAACGAAAAAAGTATAAATGTAACAACGTGGACGATTGTTTTTATAAGGAATTCATCCAGAAAATTATGCAATCATGTTTGAATCCCTTCCTGTTTTATATTTACCCTAATAAGAAAACATTTTTTTGTGGTCATTGTGTTCAGGTTTTTCCGTGATGTTTCACTGATTGGCTGAAAATATTTAGGCGCTTCTGAAAAGTTTCTCCTTTTGAAACAAAATGCGAAACAAAAAGGGTGTTTGGTGCCTTTTTCAAACAAACTTACTCAGTACATAATATAAGAAATGTTAAATAGATATTAACTTAACCTAACATAAAAATAATTTTGCGCTATAAAAATAATTTTTGTTAAAACTGGACTTAGTGCTTTTTGGAATTGAGCTCTTCAATTGTGATATTGCATAACAGTAAACAGAGTAAATATTCCAATAAAAAAAATTCCAATTCCCCTCTGAAGGTTAGATTACATTTGTTTAGATCTCAGAATTAGTTTTAAGGATCAATTCGTTTTCCAGGAATAAATAAAATAAACTCGAGTAGTTGGGTAGGTGACGACCTAAAAAATAAAAAAAATTTAAAACCGCCAAAGAGTATATTGATTCGTTTTGGCAAGATGAGTCTCCTTTAAATCGCCTCACGGTTTCCCGGCGACGCGACAAGAACTTCTCAACGTCAATTCTAACGCTTCTCCTAAACTTCAAGCCGATCGATCAGCGTAACTGCTTTCTCCGCCTTCACAAGTCTCGAAGCTTCAAAAGTAAAAGTTCGTAAGACTACGTTTGCTTACTAGTGGTCAGTAATAGACAATATTCCGAAATATTAGCGAAACTAAAAGAAAGAGTTTGACCAAAGGTAAGGAAAGGGGAAAAAAATAAAAGATTACGGCTTTAGTATGTTTCTACGCCCGTGACATTACCAGCAGCCCTTTGCAACAATTGTTTTCACCCATACGCCTTTGTAACAATTATTCGTTACGCCACGACTATAGAGGGCGTAGAAACATTCGTTACCCCACGCCCAATCCATCGTTCACCAAATGTTTCGCTAAGATAGTCCCGGACAGCGTTCGCGAAATGGGGTGGCGGACCATCATGCTGAAAACATATTGCGACGGGTATCCAGAGATAAATCGTCCAACAAATCTGGCAATGCTTCTTGAAGAAAGATAAGATACGTGGCTGCTGGGAGATGATGTGATAGAATGTAAGGTCCAAGAAGACGGTCGTCGACAATACCACCCCAAAACGTTGCTGGAAACAGCTGGGCCATGTAGCATGTGGGTTTAGGCGTTCCCAATGGTGCATGTTCCGGCTATCGAAAACGCCATCCCTGGAGAAGCATGCTTCATCGCTGAAGAGAACCAATCTGGGAAACACTGGTTCCCGCACACAACGCCGTAGGAACGAACCATCGACAGAACATAACGCAAAGTGGAAAGTCAGCTGGCCCCAATGCTTGAACTCTCTGTCGATGGTATGGATGGAATAGCTGTTCGTGCAATACTCGCCAGACAGACATGTGGTCCGTGCCCATGGTGCCCTCAATAGCACGGCTACTTGCTGATGGATTCTCAAGAATTCGACGAAGCACCTCGTCCTTGAATCCCAGGGTGCTACGGGTTCGGCCAGCACCAACACCTATAACAAAAATTCCTGACTCACGCAGACGCCGTGTAAGTCGAGCGAACATGTGGTGTGCTGGTTGCTGACGATATGGAAATCGCTCGTGATAAAGCCGGCAGACAGCTCTTCCGTTTCCTTGCACTTCGCCGTACACTAATACCATGTCGGTGTACTCACCAAACGTGTAGCTAGCAATAATCGCAGACAGATACTAATGACTGATTGCACAGTTCACGTGGAAGTAATTGAAAGTTAATTTGCATGCTCCTAGTTAAAGTACAGAGTGCTCACACTGGTTGGGATCATTCGTTCACAGGTGGAATGGGTAGCAGGGTTCGATGGTGAGCACTGCGAATGAGCCACGTCCACTTTTGTAACTCATCAGTTATGCATTTCCGGATTAATGTTTATAGGACATAAAATGCTTATTATGATCACTTGTATAAGTACTATAAGTTTGTAACACTTTGACAGTTACACCCTGTAGGTATATTAGAGCTCTGACACTTTGTAAGTGGAATGATCAATTAACAAAAAAATAAAAATAAAAAAAAGAAGAGGAGGAAAATTAACCATAGAAGGAAAATCGAAATACCTCTTAGTCCACAATAAAATGAACAAACAAACCCTAAAAAGCTTTTTTCGATCGCACTTGTGATCTTCATCAGTAGGAATCTAAAATTCGCTAATTTCAGTTTAAGTAGGATTCGAAGTAGTTTAAACATTGGTTTTATAACACAGAGCACCAATCCCAAATAACATTCTCTCATAATCGTTATTAGAACGAATTTTTATGCTTAACAGTCATCTATATTTTAGAATCCTACTTTCGCTGCCAATTTTTTTAAAAAAACAGCGCCCTCTATAATCACTGAAAGTAGCGAATACCCTTCTTTTTAACCTTTTTCTTCTCAGAATGTCCTCTACTATTTTTTCGTTAAACCCATTGAAATTTGCGACCTTTATGAAAATTATTTCTTTTTTAAAATTTTCTTTTGACAAAGGGACTCTTAAAGCTCTATTTACCATAAAATTGAAAACTGAGAGTTTTTGAGACATGCAGTGATTGGAATCAAACTTGTTGCTAGTGGGTTTACTAAAAATATCAAAATCTAAACTCCGCCCTTCTGTTCTGCTGACTAATATGTCCAAGAAAGCCAAGGAACCGCATATTTATTTTTCATGAGTAAACTTAATACTAGGAAATTGATTATTTAAGTGTCAACAAAGTCTTCTACGTTGGATTTGGATGTCAAAAATAGTAAATACGTCGTCTACATGTCTAATCCAAGTATCTGGGAAGTATGAAAAAGTCTTCATGCATTTGTTCTCAAAATGACGCATGAAAGTTTCGGCAATAAAGGGACTAATACTACCCCTAATCGGGGTTCCGAAATTCATTTGATAAAACTCGTTTTTAAAGGAAAAACCATTGTTTTGTACACAAACCTTTGTCAGTTGGGTGTTGTTTTCAGTTTATTTTAGGTTTCTATTGATGAAGATCACAAGTGTGATCGAAAAAAGCTTTTCTAGGGTTTTTTTGTTCATGTTATTTATGGACTAAGAGGTATTTCGATTTCGATTTTCGTTCTATCAAATGTTTATTCACAGTTCTTATTTTTTATGGAACAAACTAAATAAAGGGAAGTTAATTCTCAGACAAAATTTTGTTGAGGAGGGGGGGGGGGGGCAAGTCAACTACATATGTGAGAAAATTGTGGGAGCGTGCATCAAATACCAGCTCCATCCTTGCTGAATAAAGCCAATACCAATACTCCAAAGTTTCGTGCATACCTCTTATTTTGAGCAAAAATCAAGTATTTTGTATGGGTTTACTTGATTTGGGGGGGGGGGATTCATCTCCCCTCTTGCTATGCCCATTTATGACTTAATATCATACTTCCTCCGTCCAGAAATTATCATCCGTACTCCCCCCCCCCTTTTTTTTTGTTAATCTATCATTCCACTCAGGGCTCTGGATCTTACGTTTTAACTATACTTTACTGAAATACGCTGAGATTTGGCTAAAACAACGCTTAAATATCACGCCACAAAACGTTACGATCGGCGTTGCTGTTCTCTTTAGGGCAAAAATTGTGAACTGCAAAACAAAACAAAAAAACAAAAAAAAAACGGCATGTGTACTGTCTTCGTTTACTGTCGAAGACCAGCGAGCTGTTGCAAAACACATCAGGAAAATAATTGGCGCATATAGCTGGAAGATTCTCTAGCGCCCACCGTACAGTCCAACAAACCTTCCTCCCTCTGATTCCATGGCCGGGCAACGGTTTGATTCTGACGAGGACGTGAAATCGGCCATCCGCAAATACTTTTACAACCAGAAAACGGACTTTTACGCAGATGGCATAATGAAATTGGTGCCTCGATGGGACAAATGTGTTGGATGACTAGGTTCTCACGTTGAAATATAGGTAAATTGTGTAGCTTCATTGTCAGTATTGTTTGGTGTAGATATACAGGATGTACACAAATGATTGAAGCGACTTCATGTTTTTATTGTACATGTATTACTTAAGATATCATCACGAGATTTTCAAATACATTGAGAACTCACAAAGTTTTTTTTTGTTTTGAAAAATGCCCGGCATACGTGTCTTTCCTCTAGCGGACGCTATAACCGTTTTTTATAGACGGTTACACTCGCAAAATTGATGGATCGGCTGTGTGCGGCTTCCGCCATGGTATTTGATCCCTTGAGACTTCTTTTTATTTGAAGGAATTATTTGATAGGTCATATCAACATGTATTTGAAGTAAAAATCCTCGGGCTTTAATTCCGGTGATCGAGCTGGCCATTCAACAGGGCTTCCGCATCTGGGAAAGATGTAGGCGAAGTGTCGGCGAACAATAATGCAGAAGTGGGGTGGCGCTCCATGGCAACTACATTTCCGGACACTTGTTGATATGACCTTTTTTACTCCATTTCCAGCCAGGAAGCATTTCCTGCAGTTTGTCGGTGTACTTAAAATTCACCCTGTGTAAAAAAAAAATTACTTATTGAAAAACCCTCGTATCATAAGAAGTCACCTAAGCAATCTATAGTACTGTAGTGTGTTTTTAGCTCAGATAATCGTCACTCAAATTACCCTCTACAAAGGTACATACTATGGATGACCTTTATGGGTATATCAGGTTTCTCATCGAGTTCAGTGTTATTTCCTTTGGCATATGTTTATGAAGGGTGATATTATGAACGTTTCAGTTCTTCTCGATTACCGAAACACTGCTCTGTTCAATTATCGATCGTCCAATGCCACGGCTTTGCGAGAGAGTTTGAGCTTAAGACATCGAAGGATAATTTAAGCCTATCTTTATGTGTTCAAAAGTTACGATGAAAAAATAAAGATGATCAAAGCATATCATATATTGAAAAGGTTCTGTAAATTCTTGGAGAAGCTCCTTAACATTCCGTTCTTGCAATTATTCTCTCATTATAGAGTATAATAATTAAACCCTTAAGACTTCTCCCTATTTCCCTTTTATTTTTTAAGGTGATAGGCATAAACTGACAATAGACTGAACACAGGATAAAGCGTCGCCCTAGCGGATCACCCATTCCCTGCCAGAAGTCCTTCGGACATCTCCTTGGCAATCTCACGTAGCACGAAAGAGACGATGCCTCGTGGAAGCAACTGATCCCCACGAATGACAAATGATAAATGACAAGAAAACGAGGAGGATCATCGGGATCACCAGCACGACGATGATCGGAGTTTGAGGAGGGGGCATCATCACGTACAAACGGCTGCAATATTTTAGACTGCAACACCTCACAGGCTCCATCGCACCGACCACCATCAATTTACGAGCAGTCGACACGAGAGAGAGAGAGAGACTAATCTGGCCGGGTTGTTAACGCTAAGCCCCCATGAAAGCACCAGAATTTCACGTCATTTTGAAAACTTATTGAAGAGGCAACGGATTTGCTCTTAGAATATGATTCACCAAGCGAAACAAAAAATCAGTTTTGTTGTCTGTTTGTTTCCTTGTTGTTTATTCACAAGTCAAATGAATAGGTTTCACTACAGGTTCTTTCCAGGCCCCAGTCAATGCGACTGTTTACTCTTAAAAAGAAACATCGGTAAATAGTATTTCTGAAATAATCCCCGCTATCTCACAACAACTCGGGCAGTCTCTTCTGAAAACTTTTATCAGTTATATTTAGTCTCTCTCTTTGATGGAAGCCCTTGAAACTTTTAGGCTAAAAGTCTTCAAATCATCTAAGTCTGCCTTAGAAAATTTGATATTAGAACAAATATACTGCAAAAAAAAAAAACTATGGAGAGTAACTAACACGAAACACCCGGTCTGTGGGACCCCGTACGTTTTAAAAAAAATTACATATAAACGGCGAAAAACAGTTCAAAATGGACTAGTTAACTGACGCACAGAATAAAGATGCTTATTGTATGAAAGCAGAAGCCGCAGCTATAATAACGTATTCACATGAAAAAAAAACGCTACCGCTCTCACAGATTAACGTTTTGGTTTAAGAATTAAATCGAATGCTCAATTTATTGGTTTATTGGCGTCAACTACTAAGGTCATTTTACGCCTTTTACACAAGTTATATCTGTACGCAGCGCGGGACAAACACAAACATCCATGCCCACGGTGGGAATCGAACCCACGACCAGGTATACTCGAAGACTAGAAAGCCTACGCCCCAGCCCTCTCGGCCACCTGGCCGGCGAATGATCAATTTAAGTACAGGGTTAGCAAGAAATACAGGGTTTCCCGCTTGAGAAGGATGTAGAATGCATTCTATTGGTCCAAATGACTTATAATTCAAATGATGCGCTTGACATTTATTCAATAAAAAAAATTTTAGTACAAATATTCACCAATAGAAATGCGCTCTAACCCAAATGGTATTTCTTTGCATATCTAGAAAATGGTGGGCGCGTTCGACATCGCGCACTAAACGCACTAACGTGTTCGTCATCGCGTGTGCGCGCACTACCGGGCTATAGTGGCCCCTTCTAGCCACTATAACCGTGCGTTTCTTGCGCGCACCAAATGACCCTAGGTTAGGAGCAGAGTCGTTTAGTCCGTTTCAAGATGGCGCTGCCCTAGAGCTTGAAATGCAGCGATGCGATAGTTTAGAGTTTCAGTTTCAGTTATTATTAAACAGCCGACAGGTATAATAATAATTATTTCTGGTGTATCGTTTAAACTGACATTGCAATATCTACCGCGTAACGATCGATTTTGGCTTGTTATATGCAGGCAGGGGGTGTTTTTGAGCAGTAGGCATTAAAGCTCTATAGTGAGCATACCACTCATATTAGTACTGGTGAGGTGAACATGCACTTTTGTGTACTTTCCAGCTCTTCATGACACGAATAAAACGCACTATCATTAGCGTTACAGGCCAGCATCTCTGCCAGGCCTTCATATCAGGACAGCATTCGGCGCCATGTTCTTGATATTCCGACAGACTCACTCCGGTCAGCTGTGGAAAATATGGTTCTGCGGTTAGAGCACATTGCTGAACATGAAGGGGGACATTGAGCAGTTGTAATGCTACTTTATTATGCTACTAGCAGACCCGGCAATGCTTCGCTATTGTTATGTATGAGCGTCTTCTAAAAATCAATCTTTTGGCTCTTAAAAATGTTATTATTGTATTATGTTTCACTTCTCTATAATCACCGGCCCTTTAGCTGAGTAAATTTGACGCAGGGCCGGAGATGAAAGGTGAAGAATAATGTTCACTTTTTTTGTAGATTCACATTCAGAAATTGCAAAATTTCATCAACAAAGAGTCCGAGCAACGCCGAGTATATCAGCTACTTCATAATAAATCGAAAAATAGTCATGGATACTTTAAATAAATTTTAAATCAAATAACAAAATCGATATTTTATGACCAACAATCACGTGGCCAAAATCCGACCAATCACGATCCATGTGACGTCACGCGGGTCCTCCAAGATGCTTCAATACTTGGTCAACCGGATCAAACCGACCTAACATGTGGACTTTGATTCCGGCGCCTCGAAGACGTGCGCCCATCTATTAGGAGCCTTTTGGGTATGTACAGTTTATAACCTAAACAAACAAATCATGCGAGTCAAAAAGAAAAAAAAGAAAAAAAAAGACCAACCACATGGCCAATTTTTTTTTAATTTATGGATTATATGGCTACTTATGAAAACGTCAATCATTATAAATTATTTTTTACTTCAACCTCCCCCCTTCTCCACCTGACTTACGAAGATCAGATAATCGAGACAAAGTATCGATATCGCAATTGCAGATTTTACGTTATTCATTACATGCCTTTATAACCAAAATACTGTAATTAACCCCCCCCCCCCCATCATCCGGAGATTGGTCGCCACGAAAAGCCCTATTAGAAAATAAGATACATTATATTCCTGCGCGAAATATAATCGTAATTCCTGTTGATTGCTGTTTCACGCAATCCATTATATTCCTGTTGATGCTGTTTCACGGAATAATCGCAAAAGTTTGGATTTTATATATATAGATAATAGTAGTAAATTGGAAAATTGAGATTATGATTACAAAATGGATTACTGAACTTCCGTACATATTAAGATGAATTTAGGAGGGAAAAAAAAAAAACATTTCCGAGGGTGGGATTCGAACCCGTACCTGCAAAATAAGATGCCAGCAACATACCGCTGTGCTACAACAATAAGCTCTAATTTCACACTAAATTTTTGGTATTTTGAAGTTTTTTTCCTCTCAAAACTCATCCAGGTGAATGCAGAGCAGCTTCTTTTCAATATTCTTTTTATTTTTGCCATATTCTTCGAAGTTCGCCAAGGGAGATGGAGAGAATGCAGACTCGATTCGATAGACACAATAATGGCGGCGAAGCGCCAGACCGACAGCAGCGAAGTCGACGATGGTGCCTTCTGTGGCGAAACGGAATGGAAATTTTTCTTCAACACCAGAGACAAACTTTCCATCGACATTTTGGTGATCAAAAACGAAATGGAAAGGAAGTTACATTATAAAAATTTTCCGTTAGGGTTCAGTTCTGGCGTGATTCCGGGATGTGGAAACCACGCCTTACTGTTGCGGAATAAGCGCAAAAGCAAACAACGACGTCACAATTTCTAAGCAAACGTCACAATTTTTTAAGGAATGCAAAAATCCCATTGAGCTCCAGGTAAATTGAGTTTTAAAAAACATCTACAATGGAAAGGAAGAAAGAATAAATAAAATCCTTTCTTAGCGAGCACCTAGAAGCCAAGAGAAACATACTTGTCAAATTTCAAGTTTGAAGGCTTCATAGTTCTGGAGATTTCGTGATGAATGAGTGAATGAGTGAGTGAGTGAGTGAGTGGTATTTGGATTTTATAGATATAGATTTCATATTGATAAAGCATATGAAACGTGTTTATGTGTATTACAGCGCCACCTATCGGCGGATTTTTGTATACTAAAATTTTTTTTATTTATTTTATTTAATAAATGTCAAGCGCATAATTTGAATTATCTGAGTTCAAATTTTATCTCATTTGGACGCATTCTACAGACCTCTGAAGTGGGAAACTTATTTCTTCCTAACCCTGTATAACGAATTCCCATTTTCCAATCTTATCTTTTTTCGGAACTTTTAACATTAAACAAGCGAAAATAAAAAAAGGTCGATGTTTGATTGGGTTTCTGTCCTGAGCTTGCTAAAAGATCTTTCTTATATGAATCGTTACATTAGGCTGAATCAATCTTCTGTAATTGATATAAGTATGAAAAAAAAATAAACAAAAGCATACGTAAGGTGTGACAACACGTTAAATATTTGATCATCTCCATTAATCTACCTGATTGTTTTAATAAGAGTCTTGACATGTGTCCGTGGCTTTGAATGAGTCTTTACTTTTGTAGAATTGTAACCAGGTAAGCAGAACAGAAAGCACAACTATTTCTCCGCAGTTTTGATGCGTGAAACTCAATTCTAGCTACTTCAGTCCGCATTAAACAAAGTTAAACAAACAGGTCTTTTCCTAAGCGCCATTTTCCTTTTGTTTCAACTTCTTTATGACTTCGGGATAAATTAAACAAAAGAAAAGAACTGTTTGCATTTAAACTCCATTAGCGTGTTTTCCTCTTTCATTCTTCTGACCTTTAAAGAAACTCCTTGAACAGAGTTAGAAGTAACAGCAGCAGCAGCAGGCAGCACGATGGCTGTCTCCTGTGGGCGAGTGATGCGAATAAATGTCGCTGGGGCTTCCTTTTCAAATGGAACACAACAAGAGGGCGATGACGAAAGAGGAAACGATGCTCCTGCCCCTTTCTTCCGGACTCCTCTTTTATCCATCAAATACAATTGCACCTCTCGGCTTTTGACATTTCTCTCTCTCCCTGGGTCTCCTTATGTGTAGATTCGTGGTGTGTGTGTGTGTGTGTGAGAGAGTGTGTATTTGTGCGTACGCGCGTGCGCCCAATTCCCTCTTGTGTGTGTGTGTCTATGTTTTGCGGTTGTTGTTTTGTGGGTTCAGGAATTCGTCCTCCAAGAACGACAAAAACAATATAAAAAAGTTGAGAATGCGTGTTACTGCATTGCCAGAACGATGTTAATCAACAATTACTGAACTTCGAATTTTATGGATAATCTTCGCTCCGCAAAATCAAATTGCTTATTCAAATCGTTGATAAATCCAAAAAAAAACCATCGATACTGGATTTGCGAAGTCTGTTGTTCTGTTGCCATTTTTTTCGAATATTTTTGATTTTGACTTCAGATTCAGATAGAGCATCATAAAAGTAGAATAGGCATCTCTAAGATCGACCCTCCATCTTTTTGCCTTCATCGATAAAATTTGAAAGTTAAGGAATTTGCAACAATCACTGAGCTTCGATAATCACTGATAGTCTTCGCTCCGCAACAATCATTGTTTATTCAAATTGTTTTATTGTTACGAATACTTTCAAATAATTTGAAAATTCCTTAAAGGGCAAACGACACCAAACCGGAAGTTGATTTCATATAGTTTTGAATACCTTTTTGATACTAAATATCAATTTTATTTTTTTTTTCGTGTCATTTTTAATAAAGAAATCATAATTTAAAGATGACTTCCGGTAATACAAATTCAGTTTGATTTTCGTCAAAAACTACCGCAGAGCGCGTTGCTAATGATGGTTGGTTAGAAATTTTGGCGTCGACTACTAAGGTCATTTTGCGCCTTTTACACAAGTTATAACAGTACGCAGCCCGTGACAAACACAAACATCCATGCCCACGGCGGGATTCGAACCCACGACCAGGCGGACTCGAGTACTAGAAAGCCTACGCCCTAGCCCTCTCGGCCACCTGGCCGAGAAGCGGCTAACGACACGGTGGAACATGACTTCATGGCAAGTTCCTGTAATCGGCCGAGGGGAAACCAACTGCCCCCTGTAACCAAATAGGTTGGGGTATATATCAATTATTTACCCCCGGAGGGGGACGTCGTAGACAGAACGCCGAAGGCGTTCGAGTAACGGAAACGCGAAGCGCCGAGAGTGGTAAAAGTTTGTTAAATTTAAACACGGCCTGCCAGATAGTAAAAGGCCTGTGCGAAAGTCTTTTCTGCAGAAAAACTGATAGAAAATCTTCTGAAAAACTGCGCTCTCCCTTCCATTTTTCGCCATGACGTCATGTTCTGCCGTGTCGCTAGCCGCCAGTCCTGGCCGGCCGTTGCTAATGACGTCAGGTTTGCCCAACATCGCAAACTGTTCCTGCTTTAGCTGCTATTGCGCATAAGCTCAGAACAACTCTAATCATTCTTGAATCTGCCTGAAAAATTCGTCAGCATGGTTGCGCGTTTAATTGCAACAATTCATCTGTGAGTGGGGAAAAAGTAATTTCTGAAAGATCCAACTATAAAAAGGCAATGGCTGAAAAATATTAACAGAGCCAATTTCCAACCGACTAAAACCACTAAACTTTGCCACATAAAAATCTTTTAAAATATCACTATCACACATGTTTATAAATATCATTTTCATTCATGTGCAGAATAAGGTTACATGGAAGAATTAATAATGAGGTTTCATGAATTTTTAATTCTGGAAGAAAAGGAAGCCATGAAATCAATTTAAGAATAATTACTAAAAAATATAAATCGATGTATTAAATTGAAATTTAATTTATGTGGATATTTATTTATGTAAATAAAAACAAATTTAATTTGAATACAATACTATTTATTATTATTAAGGCTTTATGAATGATGTACATTACATTCAGTATAAAGTACATGTACAAATTTTTCTATAATAAATTTCCCCATTCAAAACCCTTATATATATTATTAGCTGAAGGAAAAGTTTTCCTAATCACTGTTACAACACAAGAGGGAATTGAGCGTCTGTTTCTTTTTCTAAGATTCTGAGTTAGAATCCATCTTGTAACAATTACCTCTGTTAGCTTAACCATGACCTCCTTTATTATTACAGACCTGTTTTACTGAATAATTTCCATTGTTGCTTTTGGCATTTCTTCTGTAACAATAAAGGCGGTCATGGCCTAACGCTTGTTCGCTAACCAATCAGCTCTCTATGGCAACTTTTACGTCACTCGCAGCTCTCTCTGTTAAAAACGTTTTCTAACGGAGGGGTCCGATTTCGCATATTTGTTGCCTCTTTATTAAAAAATTTGTAACTTTTTCTCTAAAAACCTGAGCCATTCTTTTTTTTACGCTTCATTCTTTTTGATTATTTATTATCTCAATAGCGAAAATTTTGCGTCATTTGCCCTTTAACTTTCAAATTTTAAACTCAATTTTATCTATGAAGGCAAATAGATGGAGGGTCGGTCTTAGAGACTTCCTATTCTACTTTTTGATGCTCTATCCGAATCTGAAGTCAAAATCCAAAAATTCGAAAAAAATGGCAACAAAAAAATCGACTTTGCAAATTCAGTAACGATGTCTTTAACATCTTTGGAAACGCCCATATCAAATGATTTATTTATGATAACAGAAAAAATGAAAGGAAAAATTCCACGATCTGTATTCGAACCAGAAAACACGAATATCACGCTCGTTGCCTCTACCAGTTGAGCAATCGTGAACACGGTACAGCAAGGCTGTCTACCAAGTAGTCAAGGTACAGGTCCAATAATAGGACGGGCACTCAGCTCGCAGATCGGAAATTCCTCCTATCAGAAAAGCTGATGAGCACACATAAGAAATTATAAATGGAAACTGGAGATGATGCTCCAATCATAAGAAAATGATATCAGAAAAATATAGAAGGAAAAATTCCACGTTCTGGATTCAAACCGGAACCACGAGTATCGCGCTCGTTGCCTCTACCAATTAGGCGTGATACTCGTGATTTTTGGTTCGAATCCAGGTCATGGAATTTTTTCTGATAATATCGTTTTCCTATGATTGGTAGAGGCAATTTATCTAATTTTGAATTTATCTAAGTTTAGATAAAAAAGAATATGTGACTTGTTGCGAGAATAAGGATTTGTGATGCAGTGCGACAGTGTTGTTTGCATTATGTTAGTCAAAGGAAAGCACAGGATATTCTATTCGAAAATGATAGAAGGCTAAAACTTACGTTGATGAAGAATCGGCGGAATGATGAGAAACCGGTGTGATCATATTCGTTATATCTCCACCTGACCACAACTCCCCAGGCACAGCTCCACCGACAGGATGGTTCACGTCAAAGATCAGCCAGATTCTGATGCATTCAACGCTGCTACGTTCTTCCGCTTATTATGAACTAGAAAGATCAAGACCATATGTCAATATTTGGTGCGGCATTATGCATAACAAAGTGAAGCCGAGCATCCATCCGCTAGAACTATTACTTTGGCATAGTATGATACAGGACTTTCTTATATCTTTGCACACAAAAAAATTGATGGCATCGATGTAGACCCGCTCTTAAGGTACGTAGCTTCCTGAATGATGCGACAATGACAACTTGTATGATCGAGGCGATCCTTTTCTATGGCCACTAGATTCACGAATGCGGTATCTGGTCAGCGTCCAATCGATCGAAACGGTAGGTTGTAGCAGAGATTCAACCATCTCATCACATGATGTCGACTGATACTAGGCATGAACTCTCCTTTCGGTGCGAATGATGGTCATGTAGAGATAGAATGAATTTTGAGGATATAACGCGAATGTTTTCGGCATATTTACCTGTTCTTGTAATAAACTGGAAAGTTATGGCCTTCTACTTTTTGCCATTTCCCATTAGAACATCTTGTATTTCTAAAGAAAATATTTGCGTCGTAAAGCGTACGATTCAAATTGATAAAAGAAACGATAATCTGAATAGTACAGTAAGTATTTTCTGATTCTTCAACTAGAGCTGAATCATAAATGCGCTGCATATAGGATCATTTTTACCCTGAAATTCGAAATTGAATTTCTAATTCTCCATCGATCTAAATCGTAATTATTGTCAAAGAATTATTTTCCATAAAAGCATATATTTTCTAAATGTCACCCGCAGGGCGTCGACTTTATGAAACCTGCACTCGAACGATGTTGAGCAGCTTCGTTGTAGTCAAAAGACAGTCAATCACATTTTTTTTTTTTTTGCAGTTTTTAATAAAAAAAATCTTTAAACGGTCTCAAAGTTTTAGGATCTTCGGGCCACGTGTAATTTGAAGTATTTACGCGCTAGCTGTGCAACACTCTTTGAGACTTGCGCATTCACACGTGTCTGTCCCTACCTTCATAAAAATGTTCAATTACAGTAATAAGACGCCAAAACAATTTTTTTCAAAGATTTCACTGGTTCTTTTGATATTTTAAGAAATTGAGTACACCAAGAAGCCGCTATTAATTTAGTCCCTGCGGAGAAAATGATCCCAATTAATCCCTAGAATTAAATTTAATTTGAACTTTATATCTCAAAGGCATTTCATAAAAATGAAATTTAATAAAAAATATATTATCAAGGTGCGTGCATGAACCATTTCAGTGGATTTGTTTTTCGCATTCAACATATGCACGAAGAAGCCGCTCGTTGGTTAGATGTTTCTTCGAACTTTTTTACCAATCCAATATATGCATGCATCTTTTACATAAATTGATGGCCGCAATTTCCTAATTAAAACGTTGCGCTTCAAAGAAAAAATGAATGGAAGGATAATTTGCCTTCGATCCCAGCGAACATTAAGATTTCCTTTTGCCTTCTCTCATTTTTCCTCATTAAGATTTCCTTGCAATTATTAGTCCCGGTAAAACCGAAAAAATGTAATTTCAATTCTTTTTCTTATTCTATCTACAGGGTGTCTCGAGAATAGCGATTCAAATTTAGAAAAATAATTCTAAACAAAAAGAAAAAAACGAGTAAACAGATTAACTTATAAGCTGTGGATATTTTCATCAAGTAATAGTCTAAAAATGTCGAACACCACATATCTTATTGTTCGACTTCTTTAGAGTATTGCTTGGTTCAAGAACCAATTTTTTTTCCTTTTGATTTGAAAAGAAGTTAATAATTAAACTAAAAAAAACCTATTCTCCATACATATCATAATTACTAAATAAAAAGAAAAAAAAGGGAAGAAAAAATTCCATGAGCTGGACTCGAACCAGGGACCATGACTTACGATGGCACCTCTCTTACCAACTGAGCCACCACGGACAATGCATTGCAAAGCTATTACAAGGTAAATTAAGGGTAAAGGGTGATTACCGATTTGCGAGTTGGGGGCCTGCTCTGTCGATTGAGCTGATTTGTGACTTCATGGAAGTCCATATGGACGGTTCATTGTCCGCGGTAGCTCAATTGGTAAGAGCGGTACCAGCGAAAGGCATGGTCTCTGGTTCGATTCCAGGTCGCAGAATTTTTCCTTCCCTTTTCTACTTTGTAATTTTGATTTGAAGTTAAAAAAAAAATTGGGCGTGTCCAATTAAATATCCAATTTCAATTGTTCCACATTGTTAATTTTATTAAACGAGAAAAGGAGTGGTTTGTAGTCATTGAATAATAAGTAAATCTCTTTCTAATAATCAGTTAAATGAATAAATAATTTAAAAATAAAATTAAAACAGGACTTAAATTGGTGACTTTTATTTTGTTTTTAATTTATTTTATTTATTTACAAAATTTTCCTTCATACTGTTGCAGAGCTCGCACATTCAAAATTGTTTCGTGTGACGAACTCACATATTCTCCTTTGTTTATAGATATTCATGGTCATCGAGCTCCATTGTTAAAATGAAGCTAAAGTTTCTAGCTCCCAATAGGGCGGAAACTCTATTGAAAAGTGGCGCTACATGTACAATCTGCCCAACTGCGCCCGCGACGCCACCCTATCGCAGACAGAAACTTTACTTTCGTATTCAGTTTCAATGAAAATCTCTATCGCAGGTTGCGGTCGGGAATAGTGCGATCTATGCGGCACCTGGCGGGATCTGTTTTTCTTAGCTTCTCGAAACAATGGAAAATGGCCGAAGCACGATGACTATGAATATCTATGCAGTTCCGTGACGAACTCACATGTTCTCCTTCATTTATAGTTTGATGATTGATTGATTAATTGATTGATTTATTAAAAGGAGATTTACTTATTATTATTCAATTGTTAATTTTACTTTGCAACAATATCTAACAATTGAAATCGGAAATTTATTTGCACACGCCCAGTCAAACTTTCTTAAACAAAATATAATTACTACGTATTACTAAAAAAAAATATATTTTTTTTGTCCGCAAAAAACGTATTGTTGCATGAATTATTGTATGAAAATGAGTTTCGCGTGGTAAATTTTGAATACCATTGTTGTAGGCGTTGGTTTAACGGATTTTATTCAAACTTAATCTACGGGCCATTATATATTTAAGATAATAAGTCATTTGCCCGGTTATTCCGGAGGGGGTGGTGGAGGGAATAATATTTACTATTTAATATACTAATTTACTGTTATGCTGCGGGATGGCCTAGTCATAGCCTAATAATGAAAAGTCTGTTCAGTCTCGTTTTCAAATGGTGTCCAAGTTCCCTAGCGGCTGACTAACTATATAGCCAAATCCTCTATTTTACTACTGCAATTATAACAGAGACATAACGTCGTTTATTACATTGGAGGAATTTTAATGAAGAAATTTAATTTCTAAATAATTTACACAAGGCTACACGTTTTTCTACAAAAAAACAAGAAAATAAAACAACCTTGAGCTATATGAATTAAGGTTTATAACGCAACTCTTATACAAAATAGTTTGAAATAAAAAGGATTTTGCATATTAGAAAATTTGATGAATGATTTTCATTGGATTCCCTAAGATTTGATGAAATAAAATCTTTTTTAAAAAATTATTCTGGCCTATAAAATTTTTTTTATTCTTGCTATTATTAATAGAAAATTGCAGACATATCTTTTTCGCAGTCAGATAAAATGCGATGAAGAAAATCGTAAAAGAAGCTTTTGATAACGAACTATCATTAACAAAGCCCAATAGCAAAACATTACCTAAATAGATCCAGAAAAGAGAAAGAGCTAGCTGAACGCTTGGCGTCAATCTAGCAACAATGAAACTGACGCGGAGTGGATAGACCAGAGACCAAATGAAAGAAAGAGACTGGCAGTGCCTTATTCATTACGACTGGCAAAAACCTAAGGCGGCATATATTCTCAATGTAATTTCAGCTGTTTTTGTAGACGATTTCTGGAATATTAGTAAGCATAACCTGTTTTCTGATTTTTTTTAAAAAAAAGTTTATTGCATTAACTAACGATAACATATACTGTACTTTTAATAACTCCAAATAACTGATTCAATGCCTAACGAATTTTTAAAAGACAAATATTTTAAAATTTTAAATTAAAAGAAAAGGAAGAAATAATTCTCAGTTCAATAAAATAATCAATTTATTTCCCCACATATTGTAATAAGCAATTGGGGGTTGCGATTGTTTCACATCGGCCTCGGTAGCTCAGTGGTTTGCGTTATCGCCTCTGATGCCCGAGGACGCGGGTTCGACTCCGGCCGAGGACATCATGCACTTCCTCGCACTTCATTTTTTCAGGGAGAAAATCCTGAGATCACGCACTTCCTTCAGAAGGGAAGTAAAGATGTTGGTCCCGTGTAGTCGTCTGCCGGCTGCACGTTAAAGAACCCTTGCAAAATTTGCCGCCCCTATAACCCTGTCCTGAAATGACCATAGAATTTGGAAAGGACGTTAATACCAAACAAACCAATCCAAACCGATTGATTCACATGCATTGCCTCGGGCGATCAGCTGTTTCTTGCCAATCCCAATATGGCGGCGCGAAGGCACCACTAGAGAGGAGGTCACTGCCAGTCTCTTTCTTTCATTTGTCTCTGGGATAGACTATTCATCATTTGGCGACTTCAGCTACCTACAAAATGGCGGATGAAATGGGGAATATCATTGTTGAGATCTAATACTCTTCCCCATTTCGTCCGCCATTTTGTAAGGCACGTGAAGTCGCCATTAGGCTATGGTATAATTTTACAACACAAAAACTAAAACAAAGAAAGAATCAACCATCGGTTTGCCTCGAAATGTTTCGTGATTATAAATTAGGATTTTTAAACTTACTCTGTCCGACTCTGAAGAGCTTGTCCAATTCAAAACCTGGTTTCCAACAGGTACCAAATCCAAAAATTTAAAATTTGAGATAACATGGAACATCCTGGAACCTAGTTGCACATGTAGTGTGACATGTTGTGTTCTAAAAGATACCACATCCCAGGTAAAACAGTGAATCCTGACGGTTGGATTGTTGTTAGGACCCCGATGGTCAGGTGACTTTTCCGCTCCCAGGCTTTGTTATCTCGTTGGCCTCGTATCTCCTTGCACAAGATTTATATTGTTATATTGAGTAATGAGTTATTACTGCAGTTCATATTATCCGGTTTTTATGCAAATGGCGCCAAAAGCCTCAGGATCGCAAGTATTACGTTAAGTACACGATTTGAAATAAATCAAATACTCCAACGACAAGTAAAAGGTACTCACCGAGCTTTCATTTTTACGTATATGAGTAGATGATTGAGGACGATAACTGGCACGGTGAATAACAAGGCACAAGTAGGCACTCTATCAGTGTTGCCAGCGGAAGTGTTGCCGGAAATAATTTTTTTCCACCAAGATCTGTTTTTTTGTGTGGGTTTTTTTTTTTTTGCCTTGTGCTATCTCAGGTTTCGTCATCTGGATTTATTCTGGGTCTTTTTTCTCTGGGAAAGGAAAAAAGTAGTAATGAAAAAGTGGGTTATTTTCAAATATGCAGTTTAGATTGTAATAAATTAGGAGAAAGATTTAAACTCGTTAAAATTTCTTTAATTTATTACTAATCAGTTTTATTATACAAAAATGACTGATTGGAAAGAAATAATTAAATCTATCTCCATTCAAATATTTGTCTATCTATCTATCTATCTATCTATCTATCTATCTATCTATCTATCT
>JAHWFO010104987.1:1813696-1867032 GCA_023313115.1 Rhysida immarginata
TCTATCTATCTATCTATCTATCTATCTATCTATCTATCTATCTATCTATCTATCTATCTATCTATCTATCTTTCAGAGCTAGTTATCTGTTTGACAAACCTATCGTGGACGG
This sequence comes from Rhysida immarginata, assembly GCA_023313115.1. Taxonomy (NCBI): domain Eukaryota; kingdom Metazoa; phylum Arthropoda; class Chilopoda; order Scolopendromorpha; family Scolopendridae; genus Rhysida; species Rhysida immarginata. The sequence goes on from JAHWFO010104987.1 coordinate 1,813,809, forward strand.
CATTTTACAAGTATTTTTCAGAATAACAGCAACTTTGTTGATGAAGTAACCACCCAAAAAAACAAAGTTGCCAAAAACTGCGGAAACCACTACACGGTATAATAAAAGAAAAAAGAAGCTAGTATAACTGCATTATTTTTTTCAATGATCGTATGCGAATTTCGACTTTAAGGTCGGAACTTCAGATTAAGAGTGAAGTTGTTGTTCTTCACAATACCGCGTCATATTTTTAGCACAACCATTAAAATAAGTTCTCTTTCCACTACCACACTTTTACATTTGGAACCTTTAAATTCGTGGAAAATCGTTCACAGAGCCTTTATAAAACAGACCATTTTTAATGAAGCATCTACATCCGTATACCATTTATGTTCTCTAGGTCTAGGAAAAGAATATGCTATTCTTAAGAGTTTAGACATTCATGCAAGTCAAGATTTATGGCACCTTTCATCATTCACAGTGGAATCAGCTTTAAAAGACTCCTATTCCTTAATGGGGTAGGGCTTCAACTTTCACCTCTATTAAAAGCAAAAAAATATTTTTTTTTGCATAAAAAGTTTCTCGCAATAAAATCGTACACGATTTTGCCAAACATCGCTTGACATCTCAGTTCAAAATGAAAACCTTTATACAAAGCTTGTACGTTTCCATCTTAACAGCTGTGATAAGACTGTGCGCAATCTGTAACATTTTTCAATCAAACATCATTAATCCCGTTGAATAAAACTGTTTATATTTTATGGGAAAGTAAACGTCATCCTGTTTTTACAACAAATTCAACAGACGAAGCCAGGCTACTAGTGGATACGGAAAGCCGACAAATTTGAGAAAAAGCTGAGCAGTCCTTTTGAAAAAACAATATGCATGCTCGATTAATTTCCATCAAACATTTCTACGTTAGAAAAAAATACCCTCGATCCTTCTGCCTGTTTGTTGGAATGCGTGCTTGCATGAGTGCGTGTGTTTTATGGCATTTGGGTGTGCGTTTGTTTAGCCTGAACGAATCTTCTTCCACTTCACGGTTCACCTATCACTGACGAGTTCGAGTAATAAGAAAATATACCACCTGATGGGTGGATGAAATGCATGAAGTCATGCGTATCAGTCTGAACAATAATAATCCCTGGTCTTGGAGCGGTTATTAAAAAGAAGCAGTTAACGTGATTTTTAGGGCTCATGTTTTATTTATGTTTTTCGAGCACATGGAAAGTTCCTTGCTTTAAAGCCGAATGACAACGAAATAAATAGTTCTGCTTTTATAAATAGATGGTTTTTATCCAATAAAAAAATGGAACTCTTTATGGGCATCTCCATCTTTAATACGTATAACCAAACATTTAAAATTTTAATAAAGTCAGGATCCTCATTTTTCACTTCCGACATAGAGGACGAGAAATAAGCTGGTGAGAGCTAGTCAAAAAAATATACAGGATTATTCTAAAATCCTACTGCAATTCATATTTTTCATTATATCCTAAATTTATGATGTCCGGAAGAATACTTTTCTTAGAAACTTTTAAAATTATGTTCCCATTTTACTGAATAAGATGCCGCACATTTTTGCCGCTAGAGCTATTTCCTAAATTTCTAAGAACGATAAAATTTCCAAGAAATCTCAACGACTTCGTGACTGGTCTTTTTATTTTATTTATTTTTTTATTTTTTTGCAATTTTTCCAACACAAAGATGAACTCTTCATCTTGGAAACAGCGTGTTTTTCTTGCGTGGTAAGAAGAAGAAATCGCTAGGTTCTATTCGGGCGAGGCAGTAATTCGATTGCGTAAGTGTTCGCAGTCTCTTGAGACTGCATCAATTCGAGCATTCTCATGTAAGAGCAGTACTTCTTTGAACAATTTTCTGCGCCGCCTGGTCTTCATGGCATGCGTACCTTTCGCAGCTGCGGTAATATGTCCCTATGATCGTCTGTCCCTTCCGGACGTCATCGGTCAGCAGATCCCCTTTGAGTTCCAAAAATCTTTGAACTGATTCTGTCTCTTACAGTTTTTATATAAATATTTGAATTCTGCTCTTTTTGAATATCGCCGTGCATACCCTGCTTGGCCAAAAAAAAAAGTCACCGTCGAAAATTCAATATGCAAATATTAAGGAACCAATCACAATCTTATTACTTTGCGAATCTTTGCGAACTTGCGCGGGCAATATTTCATTTACTTGTCCTGCCTTAGTTTATCAGGTCATTTGCTTGGAAGAAAGATGCCCTGTGGACCAGCATATGAGCGTGGAAAAGATGTCACCGAGTTTCAGAACAAATAAATTGTTGGAATATTCAAAGCAAAAAAAAAAAAAACAAGCAAAGAGACTGATTAATAAATGAAAGGTCTTAAAAGGATTTTTTCACGCCAAACCTCAGATGTTGAAATTATTGAAGAAAATAGGAAAGCAAATTCCACAACCTGGGATCGAACCAAGAACCTTCTGCTCACCGTGCAGATGCGCCAACCAATTGCGCCACTGTGGACATGGAAGCAATAAAGCTATCTACATGTCCTTAGGACTAGTTGGAGCAGTACCCAGTTCGTGGGCTGGGCCTATCTTTCCTACTGGCGTATAATCGTTAAAGATTAATAAATGAAAGGTCTTAAGAGGATTTTTTCACGGCAAACCTCAGTGGAATTTTCTTTCCTATTTTCATCAATAATTTCAACAAAGAGACTGGGCAATTATTGGAACTGGAGTAAAAATTATTCAACGCATTATTCAAGTTTGGAAGAGAAGATCTGGACGATCAACCTCGAGGAGTAGCGGTAATCGGAAAAAAATTCTTAATAATCGTGACCGAAGATCATTAAGACGCACGGTGAAAGAAACTGAAGAGATTCCACATTAGAACTGTCGGGGGGAGTTTAACAACGAAGGGAGTCAAAACTGGTTGTCAGTGAGACCATAAGATAAAAGGATTACTGTTCTCCAGGGAACACAAAAATTGGAGTACAGAGCAGTAGAAAATAATCGAGTGGTCTGATGATTCAAGGTTTACTTATTCCAGAGTGATGGGCGCATCAGGGTAAGATGAAAACCGCACGAAGCGATGGGCCCATCATGCATGGTACCCTCTGTCCATGTTTGTGGAGACAGTGTAATAATCTGGGGTTGCTTCTCTTAGTCTAGTCTGGGTGCAGAAATAAAATGACGTCAACCGAGTATCGTAATAGACTGGATTACCAGGTTATTCCACCCATATACGAGTTCTTTCATGATGGCAACGGATATTCAAGGATGACAACGCCTGATCTTAATCCTCCAGAAAATCTTTGTAACGTATACTACGTGACATTGAAAATGCAACATCATGAACGTCATGGGCAGAGAAATATGCAAATTGCAGGGTTGACCCAGCTCACAGAGATATATGAAAGGCGCAAATTGCGTAGCCATTTTGAATGCGTTATAAGGAAAGAAATTTGCATAATTGGCTAATGATTCTGCTATTCTGTCTTGTACAGAAATCGTCTTCCATTTTTTTTCTGGTTGCTGAGGAAAGTTGCAGAGAATACCAGAACGTCGTCAACCAAGGCAGTTCCAGCAGATCAACGATTTTACGAGGGGTATGGTGATCGGATTCAGAAAGGCAGATTGGTCCTTTCGTCGAATCGCAGCAGACTGCAACTTACATACGTCCACGGTGCATTGGCTGCGGCAAATTGTTGACAGGGAATGGACATCCATCCCTCAGGACACAATCCACACGCTCATTGACTCTGTACCTAGACCTATCGCTCCTTGTATCGCCGTCCACGGTGGTCCTTCAACCTATTGATTACATGGTGTTGTAAGTTTATCACGTTGTAATAAACATCACTTATTGTACACTGATGTCTCGTTCTGTTTGCTGATTTTTATCATTTTCTATGCACGCGTTCATGGTATTGCATTTACAATATCACGAAGTGTATTAGAGAGGGGCATCCATTCTCCCCGCATCACTGCAAGATCTGGGCGAAAAATTACTGGATGTTGGAGAAAAACAGAAGATCCATGAATTTGATGAATTCATGCCACGGCAAATGTGGTCGCTTTTTTTTCTTTGGCTAGGCGAAGTATAATCGTTTCCAAATATAATTAATACCTAATTTCATGAGAATTTGAACAAAGTCTAATCGGTTAGTAGAACCCCATTATAATTCGTTTTCCAATTTGATTTCATAAGAATAAAAGCAAAAACAAGTAAATCATCCAAATAACGATTTTTTTCGTCTAAATTTTTTTCTTTTTAACTATTTTTTCTATCAATTTCATTAAAAAGTTTTTAAATTAAAATTAAAAAAAAATTCCTACTTTTTAAAGAATTTTTAAATATGGTTTTTATCTCTCCATGCTTGGTACAGAATTTTCCCATGATTAATTATTCATGTGTCCTTTACAAGTCTTGAAAAGAAGAAAAGAATAGAAAATAAAAAGTTATGAATTTATCAAACCAATATGTGATTTATGCGCCACCTTGTGCTTTGATTTGGGATTAAGTTTGGGGGAGTATTATTTTTGCTTCTTTATGAATTTTAATATCCGTTAATTTTACGGGCGCTAAAAGTCGCCGTACCTCTTCGGTCTCATCCTGTGATCAGCCAAGCAGGGAAAACAGAAAAGTCTTCAACTATTCTCTCGTGTCACTCTTTAAAAAGCTTTTCATCTCGTCCCCTGATAGAAGAGATTTTGCAAATTTACGAGCGACGGCGACTAATGCCCAAACTTCGATTTACGAACACAAAATTTGATTTACGAGCGAATTGCGAGAAAATTCGAACTTTTCCACACGCCTTAACCAATTTTTCATTTTTATGAACATAGGACCCTAAAAGAATAAGCTTTCTCGCCTTGATGAAAACTTTGCAGAGTCAATGGATCGATTGGGAGCAGACTTTTAATGACTTGGAAAAAAAATTAATTTTCTAAGTGTCACTCAGGTTAGAAGTAAAGTCGAATTAATTATCCGATGGCTGCTCGAGTAAGGGAGAAACAATATATGATGACTGCAGGCAATTATATATGTGAAAGTGACCAAGAAAGTTCTTGCGAAACCACAGAGCTGAAAATCTCTACGACCTACCAATAGTTGGGAATCGTAGAAAATTCCTTTTTCTCTTCCTTTTGAGGCAGTGCAGCCTGTCACTACTTAACTTTTATGTATGAGAACACCTCAAAGGCAAGGTTTAAACTGAGATTGTTGATATGAAGTATTTGGCATCCAGAATCACGAACGCTTCTCAGTAGATTGATCTTACTACCCTTAGCCGAGTGTCATGGAATGATAGTATCGACTGCATCTGTCGTGCGAAGAATGGTGGTCATTCCGAACATGTTTTATAAGATCCATAGACTAAAATAAAATCCGTAATGGGGACTAGTATGAAATTGGTAGAGACTTTGCAATACAATAACGGGAGAAGAGAGTTTCCGACTAGTTTCGCCATTTATTCCCGGCTTTGTCAAGGATGTATAGAAGTTTCACGCCCTTATATACAGAAATATGATGCAATGGATATAATATGATTGGATAAAATACGATGTATGGCATGACAAATTCAATGAGTAATACAGTCTGGGTCCAATGACTGGAAAAAGGTAGAAGCTAAAAAATATACAGCTTGATATATATAATAAAGGGTCAGAGAATGGCTACAATAAAAAGATAGAAACACACTAACCGGATGAAAACAGAAAAATAATGATTGGATAACAAATATAGAATAACCTACGCGCACGAGAAAGTTGGTATTGCTGAATAAATAAATAAAGAAAGAAACCAAATATATTTATGTTGATTAAAGGCGCCTACTAGTGTCCTGCGATGGGTAAAACATCGAAAATAATCGATACGTTTTCTCAAAGAATTGATTCCCGTTTGTTTCTCGAAAAACAATAATACAGTTGTATGTTACTGTCACAGCAATGTCATGTGTTACCTAAAAGCCAAATACCGTGTGTTTCACATAGGCTATGACCAACTTGTTAGTTGAATAACTCGTCAACAGGTGGAGCTAGTGCCGTGAAAGTTTGTACACATATGCAGGGAGTCAAAGGAAATAAATTAGGCTTATTTTCGACGAATACAGTACTGTACTTGTTTCACAGGGTATAGACCAAAGAAAAAGGCGAATAACATTTGAACGGAAAAAGATCTTTATTTCAAACTTTCAGGATCAACACTGGAGACTAAAGGAAATTAAAGGCACTAGACCACTTCCCGAGTGTTTCGGTAGGGCTCTGGTCACGACCTATAAAAAGTTTTTACCAAATAAACACGCTCTTCGACTAAATATCGAGACATTTCGGCGTAAACAACTGCAGTACTGTATTCGTCGAAAATAAGCCTAATCCATTTCCTTTGACTCCTTTAACGGCAAACTTTAATGGCACTAGTTCCACCTGTTGACGAGTTATTCAACTAACAAGTTGGTCATAGCCTATGAAAGATCCGGTACTAATATACCAATAGAAATACATAAACTGAACAAATAAATATTTATTTCAAATTGATCAAATCATCAAATGGTACAGAGTTTAGAGTAAGCAACTTTTCTAGATTTTTTGGGGTCTAAACATGATCTACGTTTGTTTAACACAAACCCAGCTTTCGAAAATAACCGTTCAGCTGGCACTGAAGTTGCTGGAGAAGTCAGATACTTTAATGCCAACTGAACGAGTAATGGACTTTGCTCTCGCATTCCCTTCCAGTACTGTAAAGGATCGACATCCATTGCCAAAACAGATGATTTCAAATAGAGTTGGAAATCTGTAACTAAAGCAATCCTAGTAGTCATAGTGCCATTATTTGCATTTTTCACTAACTCATTGTTGCGTTGGCCCCATAAATCAAACTCATCATCATCAACATTAAAATTTGTTTCAGTTTCATTATCTGCATTTGGAACATTTTGAAACGAGTGCATTTCTTTTAATTGTGAATTGATTGCATTAATGGCATGGCTACAGCATTCATTGCTTTTAAAATAATTTTTTGTATCTAGGATCTAGAATTGTACTGACGCTAAGGGTTAATTTAGATTCAAAAGTCTTAAACCTCTGTCCAAAGCTTGAAAAAACATTACCTTTTTCTTAAGGATGAATTTCGAATTTCAGCGAACAGGAAACTGGTTAGACGCCTAGATTCTAGATGATACTTCTGGTCATTGATGATTTGGCAGAGGCAGAGGCAGACTATTTCAGTTTGTGGAATTAGAGGTTTCTATAATCAACTTGTGGATTGAGCCAATCACCGAACAGAGAGCTTGCGAGCCAATCACAGTTACGTCAGTTAATCAGATCATCCGGCTTGCGCCGCGGCTATCCGCATGTCCTCGAGTTTTTTGAGAATCGATTCTCTACACAAAATTTCGATGCCTTACAAGAATCACCACTTGGTTGGAATTCCGTTGAGGTAATGTTCACTAATGAGCTGGGTCGAATATGAGACCGCCCCGCTAATCTGAAGAGGCAACGACACCAAATACTTGAGCCGTCTGATGCCTGAGTTCGGGACCATTATTTCTCCTAACTTTCTGAAGACACTGGTCCCGACTAGCTCTCTTTTCCCAGTGTCCCACACTCCTTTGACGCAAATTTCATAATTATACAATCATAGCTTACTGAAAAATTCGCATTTTCTCGGGTTTAGATCCTGTATATTATAAATTTTATATTTATATTATATTTTATTTATATTAAATATTTAAATATTTATTATGTTATTAATTTAAATATTATATTTTCCTGTGATTTCTCGATGATTGTTTTATTGTGTTTATTTTTTTCTTCCGCAGTTACATCGCCATCGTCCATCCGCTCAAGATTCACCTGGTGAGCGGGCGACTGCGCATCGTCAAAGTGATCGCACTTGTGTGGCCGTCGTCGATGGTGCTCGCCTCCCCCAACCTCCTCTTCAACGTGATCGAGGTGATTCGTCCTGACTTCACGCCGTGCCATATGAGCTACCCTCGGCCCACGGACGCCGTCATCGTCAAGTACGCCGAGTTCGCGCTCTTCTACGTGGTGCCGCTCGTCGTCCAGATCGTGCTGTATACAAGAATCGGCCGGTGCCTCTTCAACGACGATCTGCATAAAATCGAACCCAAGTTCTCGCTCGGCAGGGACAAGGAGAAGGAGAGCCTGAGGACGCGGCGCGGCGTCGTCAAGATGCTCATCGCCGGCGTCGTCATGTACTTCGTCTGTTTCTCGCCCATCCAGGGCCTACTCGTCTACAACACTTTCTTCGACGGCGGCGTCCACGAGACGTGGGCCCTCATCATCTTCTTCAACATCATGATCTACATGTCGTCCGCCTCCAATCCACTGCTCTACAGCATCTTCAGCCAAAAGTTCCGCAGGAAGTTCGGCCGGGCGATCTGCTGGTCGCCCGCCTCTTCCTCCCACCACCCGACCGGCTCCATGGAAAGATCACGGACCACTTCGCTCAACAGAAATTCACGATACCCGACTCGGGTCAAAAGCTTCAAAACCTCCGTCAGCGAAGTTTAAAATACTTAACAAAACATTTCACAAACTCAAAACAAATCACAGATACATACATGTATACCTCGATCACAGAAACGTTCCCTGAAGGAAGCAGTTTAAAAAAAAAAAAAATCAAATTGAAATCGCTCGAAACTCCGTCATATTTTACCATACAATGAAAGAGGAAGAAGGTTAAGCAATTCACACGTAAGAGAATGGTAAGGTTAAGTTAGGTTAGATTGCTCTTTAGATATCACTAAAGAAACGCTCGTATCTCTAATGGAACTGCTGTTGCCCATTTAGAAATTTGAGAAAATTGGTCTTAAGCAGCTCTTATCTAATTCACTCAAGGTTTAACGACTCAGAAATTGATTTAATCGAAGCATACAGCAAACATACTTGGCCTATATTCAAAAACGCTAAATTAGGTTCCATCCAACCATAAAAAAATTTATTAATGGCCCTTTACATCAACATAAGTTAAAAGTAGCTATTCGTTAAAGTCCCGATTGGAATTGTTTCCATTGCACTAAGCGTAGTTAAGTAATAGTTTAACTTAACCGCTGGAGGACGATGGCTTAGCTGTACGATTAGCGAACAAAATGGTATTACGAACAGAATAAATTTAAGAAACGCATTTATTAAAATCATTTCAGTATTAAGAATCATATTTTAACAAATAAATATATTTTTAACTGGATAAGCTAATTATACGAGGGTGAATCAAAAAATAAGTTACACTCTGAAACAGCAAAAACAGATGTAAGTTAAGATCCCATACACATATTCTGCACCATTTATTTCACTTTTCTACATAATCACCCAACAATTGGAAACATTTGTCTCAACGTGAAATTCCATGCCGTTGCGGCAAAAATCCGTTCCATGTCAGCATACTCCCATAAAAAACGCTAACCGTTCTGGCGATTTCTTTAATTCTGATTCGTCGATTGTCCAGAATCATCTCATTAACGCGGGCCATATGCTCGGGAGTGCTGGATGTGGACGGTCTTCCTGCGCGGTATTCGTCTGTAAAATCTGAGCGCCCATTTTCGAACTGCTGGCACCACTTCACAATTGCAGGACGAGAAATCACATTATCCCCGTAGACACTGCAAATTTCCTTATGGATTTTTCACAGTGCAATTTAAGCCTTTCGCCCACAATAAACGGATTGTTCAACGGGTTGGACTTGGGACAACTCCAAGCAGCGGGTTGGACTTGGAGTGTACAACCAGTTGCTGCGCCATGACAACAATACTCTTGCGTACGCAGTAAACGCGTGATCACGTTGGATCATGCCACGTTCAATTATAGACATACATCAATAAATTGGGAGTCCTTAGTGTTGTTTCTATCAATGAAATTGGCAGAGACTTTACAATACAACAAAGGGAGAACAGAGTTTCCGACTAGTTTCGCCATTTATTCCCGGCTTTATCAAGGATATAAACTACACTAGTGGCTTCTCGCCCTTTTATACAGAAAAATATGGTACAATGAAGTCATATGATTGAATAAAATACAACGAATAGCATGACAAAGGCATGAGTAATTTATAATGAGTAATGGGGGAGGCTGTGGCCTAAAGGGCTTCCATTGAACAACTTCTACGAAGTTAAGCTACATCAGGCACGGCTCGTCACTGGATGGGCGACCATCCGTGATAGCCAATCTTCACCCCCCGGCTGCTGCGACCATCATACAGCAGTCTTGAATCCAGGTCCATCCAGGTACCCAACTCGTCGGCCTCTGGCCATACAGGCCCTGGATGGACGTATTGGATCTAATTAATTTAATAAATAAAATAAAAAATAAAAAAAAATAATAATAATTATAAACTGGAGATTATCTCCAAACACAGGTAATAATTTTTCGATTGAAAAATGGAAGGAAAAATTCTGCGATCTGGATTCGAACCATGAACCTCGACTATCATGGCCGACGCCTCTACCAATTGGGCTATCGCAGACACCCGGACAGCCAAGCTGTCACAAGGTGTCTTAAAGACAACCAAGTTGTCACGGTTGAAAGCCCAATGGGAGGCGGGCTCCTGGCTCTCAGATCGAAAATTTCTGGTTCCTTATTGGCTGTCCGGGTGTCTGCGATAGCCCAATCGGTAGAGGCGTCGGCCATGATAGTCGAGGTTCCTGAATTCGAATCCAGGTCGCAGAATTTTTCCTTCCATTTTTCAATCGAATGGGTATTATAGTCTGGGTACAATGAAGGTAAAGCAAAATAAACAGCATAGGTGTACGTTGATTGGATAAGAATGAAACGATTCTATGAATGAAGAGATTGAAAAGATAGAAATATACTAACTGGATTAAAGCAGAAAAATAGCAATTGGATAACAAATGACAGATTAATAAAAAAAAAAAATTTTTAAATGATAAGCATTATTGAATAATGAAGAGCTGATCCATAAAAGAATAAGAGAATAGAATACAAACAGAAAGTTACAGTAAATCTGAGAAGGAATTAAGAATGGAAAAAAATGGCGAAATCCGTTTGAGAGTTAAGGAGGAGGTCAGGAGACAAGTTCTTGGCTTTGAAAATCCCTATGGATTCCAGGGTTGCGGTTTTAAAAGGGTCATTACAAAAGTGAAGAATGGACATCACTTCTTCACATTTCTTAAATGCGTGTCCGGTGATGGCGAGGTGGTTTGCATACTGGGACTTGTCATCTTTCTTCTGGAATGACGTCATATGTTTTTAAAACGAACAGCGAAGTTACGGGATGAGAATCTTATGTAGACATACAGGGAACAAACATCCTTAAAAACGGCAAATGTCGGTGCTCTTCGACCACAGATGGTGCTGAGTGTAACTTACTTTTTGATTCACCGTCGTAGCTAATTGAAAACCAACGATATGAATTAAAACAATCTAAAAATATTTTAGAAGGTCTTTAATATACGCCAATGTTGACCGGAAGTTGCTAGAGCAAAACGAGATTGTTCACTTAGGTCATCCTATAACTCTTGCTATTTCTCTCTCGGACTTTCCAAGCCGTGTAGGTAATATACTTTTCGGATTTCTTGTTCAGAGCTCCGTTCTACGTGGCATATTGCTGGTGAAGAGTTTAGGGATGCGAATCTATTTATAATTGCTCAGCTGGTTGCAGTATGTATCTCCCTTCACCCCTATTTAATTCTTGAGCATTGTCTGTTATTCTAATCATACCTGTAAATTGAAGGGCTCGAAGCAATAAGGACCCAACCCACAGGAAGAATTTTTTGAGAAAACTGATGTTATATTTGTAAAAAAAAAAAAAATCTCTAAATCTGTATGGCTGATGTTTTGCTTTACTGTGATTGCAGTTTACTTGTGCAATAGTTGCTGAAACATACTATTAATGCATTTCACAAGCAGTAATTATTACATTTAGTAAAAACTTTTTCCTGTGGGTTAGGTCCTCCGTATTGCCTCGAGCCCTTCAATTATTTGTGCAACTGCTCTTTAAATTTCTTCATAGGCAATTTGACGTTTTTATTATTTTTTACGATTTAAATCATTGCACAATAATTTAACCATTGTTTTCGCTTAGTTTTTTGCTTCTCGTATATATAGGATTCTTTCAATCAACTGGGATATAAGACAAATTGTTCGATTCTCAACACATTGCATGGTCTAATAATTTCTTTACGCAACTTAAAGTCACGAATACTTTTCAAAATGGTCTCCCAGGTTATCCACATTCCTTTGCCATCGATGTTTACCATCAACTGCATGTGCTTTGGTAATGCCGTTCAAATGTTTGCAAAGCTTTTCCCGCGCAACCGCTTTTTCAATTTAGGGATCTGGTGATGGTATTTATAAGTATTAGGCTTTCAAATTGTGCTACGTTACCACATGTTTAGAAGAAATTTTATAATTACTATGACTAATGAAACGCAGGCCCTTTTAAATGGCCATGTCACCCAGATGGTTTCACCGACAACCTAGTTAATTATGTAAAATTTTATACATTACACAGTATTTGTTTATTTGTTCAATTATTTCCTTATTCCACTCCACTTATTACTGTATAAATTTTATGTAGGGAATCGGCAGCTCCATTCTTCCACTACTTTTTCTGAAAATTTTCTTCTCTTGCATTGCATTGTATGGTAAAATTATTTTATTACTATTAAGTGTGAGCATTCCGAAGGAGTAAAAAACAAAAGAAGCAAGAACAAAACAAGATGAACGATAAAAATAGAGACACGGTCAAATTTTAATTTATATACTCTCCTTAAAATTACCCCAGCTAAAACACTATGATAAGTTGAACAAAGAATCCTAAAAAAAAACTAACCTACAAAATAAATAAAATTGAAAGAAAAATAAAAAATCCCGACAAGTCTATCCACAAAGACTACTAAGAAACAAAGTATTTTATCAAGCCATTCTAAATCGAAACTGAAGCTCAATGAAAAGAAAATGCGCGTCAAAGACTAGTCAAAATAATCTGAAAACGTCCTGATCCTTTGTGAAGTCGTTACTGAAAATCCGTATACGTTGTCGATGTTCTTTTGTATTTTATCTGCAGCTCAGTAATCCATCTTCTGCCCTAGGTTACATCTCGAAGAAAACTTCTACTTGCATGTGTTGTATGTGTCTGTTCGTCTGTCTCTGTGTTTCTGTTTTACAAAGGACTTAGTACAAAAATCAATAGGCTTATGATTATTTCCAAAAATATCAAAAGGAATTTTAACGTCCTTTCAATCCACTGAAAATGCCAGAAAAGAGATAAGAAAATCTTACGAATAATTTTATGTTGACATTTTTAATTTTCGTAATCATCAAAGTAACTTTTTTCTAAATGCATCTTTTTTTTCAACATTTCATAAATGTTCATATGAGAAGATTAAAATATTATCTACAATGTAAAAAAATATATATTTAGGAAAAAAATCTATATCAAGAGAAAAATTATTTTTCTTAAATGAAAAAAAAAACTCTGAGTATTTAAATTTGTGTTAAGTATATTTTTTGTAAAAAAAACAACAAAAAAAACAAAAAACATCAAAATGTGAAACATGAATGACTATGTTTTATGTGCTCAATATACAGTTTAATGGTAAAAGGAGGAAAGGAATAAAAACGAACTTTTACAGCAGAATTCTAACTGGTTAATCATGTGTAAAACTATTTAATGTAACTATTTTTGAAACATAAAAAGAAAACGGAAAGCATAATTTTTTGTTGTTGTCATTAACTGTTTGCAATACACGATACAATTTGGACTAAACAAAATTTAGGGCAACCGACGTTACGGTTTTCAAGCAAAGAGACGTGATAAATGAGTCTTTTGAAATGGAAAGAAAAAGTTAAAAAAACAAAACTGTTAACTGATAACAAAAGTTAAAGTTTTGTATTGTTTCCGAATTATCTTATACTTTCCCGTCGATACGAGTTCTAACATAAAAATTATCTTATTTCATTGGAATGCTATTTTACTTACAATACAAAAAATACACTATTCCCTCTACAATCTTCGACAAAAAAAGTCGTGCACCTCGAAAACATGGACCGATCATAACGAAACTTAAAATGTACAGGGTGCTGCAGATAACTACGGGGTAGTATAACGGGAAGCCTACCCGCTCGATTGCAGGAGCCGGCTCCGTCGATTGGCAGAATGGAGGAAGATGAAGGTGGCCTGCAGCAACCAGCAGTTTCCACAGTCGGGGAGGGGGGGGGGGGGGGTAAACGTCAAAACTGTCATTTTTTGAACATTTGTTGTAAGAAATTCCACAAACACCAGGTGACACTTTCTCAGCAGCAGAGCAAACTGGTCTGCTGCGTCTCGTGGCTTTGGCCTTGTGTCCGCTACGAGACGCAACCCGGGTTAGCCCGTGACGACCAAACATAATAATAATGAAAGTGTGAAACTCTATTTTTTACTATTCTCCTCTGTTGAATTTTTGATTTGTTTGTTCGTCCCCTCTAGCTGCGGAGGACATTATAAGTGTGTTTACTTTTTGTGTACCCCCTACCCTGTAATACAGCCAGTTTCAAAATGTTAAGACGACCCTGCACTTTCATCTCTTTGCTAAACATTTTATTTTTGTTTTTGAAAAATACAAGGTTTAACAGGCATTTCGAGTTAGGATTACAATAGTAGTATACAAGCACTGTCATAGAACAAATTAGCATTAGCACATGTCAAAACAAAATAAAGTTATATGGCATCAAACCTTGGAACGTCCGGGCCTGTCTTTCTAGTTGGCTTTGGCACTGTACCGAGGCCAACGAGAGACAGGCCAGGCACTCAAAAGTCACATGATCATCGGGGTCCGGCCAACAATTCATCCTTCATTGTCTCCATCTTGGCAACACCACCTAGAGAGAAGGCCTGCGCACAAAAACTGTATACATTGTTTACATCATCATCAAACGGCCAAATTTAGGGCTTATTATTGGTAGAAATACGATTAACAATAGCCGCTTTTGTGCGATTCATAACAATGCATGACGTTTCTGTGCGCAGGCCTTCTGTCTACTGTCCGCACGCCACGAGAAGACCGCTGAGTTGCTTAATGTGCTCGTATGGTGTCGCTGGTAGTTGCAGATCAGTCTATAGTTATGAAGGGAGGAAAAGCGTTAAAATCAATTAGCGCAAAAATGAGTTCTGGCCGTGTTTCCAAACAAATGAAAATGTTTGCATGGAGAGGTAGATACCTGAGAAATATGAAAAAAAATAAGAGAAGAAAATCGTCCTATTGTTTACATCGATGAAACGTGGATCGACTCAAATTTGGCTGTTTTTCCCCCAACACTGAATAGATTCATCTGCAACTGCAGCGACACCATACGAGCATATTAAACAACTCAGCGGTCTTTTCGTGGCGCGCGGACAGTAGGTGGTGTTGATCTTAGACCCTGATGATCATGTGACTTTTGAGTGCCCTGGCCTGTCTCTCGTTAGTCTCGGCACTGTACGTAGCCTACGAAAAAGACAGGCCGGGGCACTTAAAAGTCACATGACCAAAGTAGATCGAGCAACAATCCAACTTCATTGTTTCCATCTTGGATTTCAACAATCAGTGTTTTTTTCGTTTGTTGGAAACAATGATTGGATTGTTGCTCGATCTACTTTGGTCATGTGACTTTTAAGTGCCCCTGCCTGTCTTTCTAGTTGGCTTTGGCACTGTACCGAGGCTAACGAGAAAGACAGGCTCCGGCACTGAAAAGTCACCTGACCAAGATAGGTCTATTAACAATGTAACTTGCATTGTTTCCATCTTGTATTTTAACAATCAGTGCTTTTTCCTTTGTTGGAAACAATGAAGGTTGGATTGTTAATAGATCTATCTTGGTCAGGTGACTTTTCAGTGCCCCGGCCTGTCTTTCTAGTTGGCTTTGGCACTGTACCATAGCCCACGTGAAAGACAGGCCCTGGCCAATACCGCCTAGAGAGAAAGCCTGCTCACGGAAAAATCATACATTGTTAAATCACCTACGGTAGGGACAATTTCGGGCTTATTATTGGTATCAATATGATTAACAATACCCTACAGTAGGTGATGCAACAATGTATGACGTTTTCACGCTCAGGCTTTGAGTAGAGGCAAAGCCCTCTAGAATAGAGGGACAATGTATTCTAGGGGGCTTTGGAAGAGGCAACACCTCCTAGAAAGAAAGCCTCACAACTGAAAAGTCATACATTGTTACATCATCATAAGTCGACCATATTTAGGGCTTTCTATTGGTAGAAATACGATCAACAATGGTCGAATTATGATGATGTAACAATGACGTTTCAGTTGTGAGGCTTTCTTTCTAGGAAGTGCTGGTAGAGGCAACACCATCTAGACAGAAGGCCTGCTCACAGAAACGTCATACATTATTACATCACCTGTTAATTGTATAGAGATAGGTCTAGCAACAATCCAATCTTCATTGTTTCCAACAAACAAAAAAAACTCTGATTGTTAAAATCCAAGATGGAAACAATGAAGGTTACATTGTTGCTAGACCTATCTTGGTCAGGTGACTTTTCAGTGCCGGAGCCTGTCTTTCTCGTTATAAGTCATGTATATATCTTCTTAATGTGCCGTCTCCATGTATACATCATCTTCTTAATGTGCCGTCTCCTATCGGAGGTTGGCGACCAAATAGTTAATGGCGTACTAGGAATATTAATGCGGTGGTTTTCCGTATACATATTGTGCTGTATACATATTAAAATTAAATTATAAATTACTCACGAATAAATGAATGACTACTGAAACTAGCGATTGAGACATGCATTGTCATGTAGAAGACGATGTTGGGCAAAGTTTCAGAGGTGTAGGTACTTCGGAAGTGAGCGAAATATTGATTGTGCACAAACATAATGTACAATCAGTGAAGTTAAATAAAAGTGTGTTAACAAGTCTATTTAATTGGGTCACTAGGCTTTCAATGTGATTTTGGAAGTCAAGTTTTGTATCAAAGGTAATTCCGAATGTGTCAATCTCACTAATGATTTATCTTTTCACATTTTTAATAATACTGTTTCATCTAGGGTAGTCCATTGTTAATCGTATTTCTACCAATAATAAGCCTTAAATTTGGCCTTCATATGATGATGCAACATTAAATAACAATTTCGTGAACAGGCCTTCGAACGATGACGAAATGTGGCAAAATTTCCAAAGGTTTTAACAAACTTCGCGAGATGTTTAGAGGTTGGGATTTCGACATTTTGCATAAGGAAGTTTATGTTCATTTTGACCCACAGAACAGCGCTAGGTACTTTTGATTCACTATTTCAGAATCACCCTGTATAATTCCTACTTAAATATCTGTTTTTATGGTTTCACGCACCCATTTAGGTACCCTCACTATCTTATACACTATTCACCCATTCACAAACTTGTACTTATTCTTTAAAAAAAAATCGTCCGTGGTTTTCTGGGCCAGTTCGTGGTAGAAGAAATGAATGTCAAAAAATGAAGCACCTACATGTATTTATATTTATGGTGCTTCCTGTAAATTGTCACACACATTCGCTTATACAGTTCATCTCATTCAACAAAATCTAATTCACTTAACCAGACATGCTTTCGAATACATTTACCTATTCATATTTTTCCACATTTAAATTACTCAAACTTAAGTTCGTTTTGGTAATGATAGTTTAATTAAACCTGGTTTTAATTTACACATTCTTTTTTAATCGTTGTAACTTCTCATGCAGTCGAACACGAAGGTAATCGAAAAATAAATGAACAGCCAAAAACTTCAGAACGCAATTAAAATCAGGACACAGGAGATGAAAAACTGCGACTACTCGATATACCGACTACATGCAAAATCGGCGACTACATGCAAAATCGTTAATCGTTAGCTCAATAGTCGAGAGATGGTGAGAAAATTGGATTTTGGTCTTAAGAACTCCTCGCCATTAAATGAGCAGCAGCGTCTTCGTCTTTTGAAACAAAAATTCGTTTATCTCCACTCATCTCTCCAGAGCGAGACATGTGAGGAGCGCTGAGAAAATTGCATTTACTCGTAAGATAGGACGGGGGAAAGCACTCGCCTATCGACATATCTCCCATAGACCTGCCAATAGATTTCCATGATTATTGGCGACAAGGGATAGAAAAAGTAACCAAATTATATTAGCAATGCATGAAAAGAAAACTCGGATGACGACTGATCCGTCAGTTTCATTCCGTATTCAATCACATATTTCAAACACCTTAATAATAATCCCTAGCGTTATAAGGTTGGCTCCTTCATTATTATAGGGATTAATTTTATCTTAGAGCTTTCATCGACGATCGGATAGGATTGCGATTTCGGCTTCTGCGTGAAAGGAGGAATCATCATCCTCTTTTCTTTCAAGTTATACGAGGATTTTATTAGTCTAAGAAAGACTGGGGCAGAAAGTAACAGCGGCAGGTTGTAATATGCTCGATTATTCACTCCAGGAAAGAAATATCTCTAACATTTTGTATGTCTAGATGCTCTGCAATATGCTACCACCTTTTGTGTTTTCCTGTTGAAAAGCATAACTTAGTGGCAGCGTGGAAACTGTTTTAACTGAAGATAAGTAAAAATCAAATCATGAAAGGACTGCATGGCATTGTTTAAGATGCCTTATCAATCATTTTGAACAACATGGCATTGGAGAGTTAGCATTTTTGAGATTTAAATAGAGAAAAAGTGATCACTGAACAATAAGACTAAATCTTGATTTCTTACCCAACAACTGAAATGGTAAGTTGGGGTAGGTTGTAACAAATTCAAAATGAGTCTGAAGATGAAGAGGAAGACGAATGTTTCTGTTTGGTCTGCTGTGATGCATGTACAAATAGTCACAGGGGAGAAACATGGATCTAGTGCATTCAATGTAAAAAGTGGAGTTACTTTGAATGTACCGCAGGCAGTGATATATATGTTTATCACAACTGTGATTCTGTTGAAGATTTTGCTTAGAATTGGCATATCAAAATTTCAATCAAACTTCTGATTTTATATAATTTAAATAAAAACTCGATTATAATTTAATTGCAATAAATCTGTTGTTTTTCTGAGCTGCTTTTGTGACTTTATATATGATGTTACAACCTGCCCCTGTCACGGGTCGGGTTTTAACAAAAGACGTGTGTCAGTTTTTGCTAATTTACATATACTTAATACATTTCAATCAATTTTGGAAAAATTAAGTTACTAATTGATTAACCTACAAAGTGTACTTATTGTCTTCCAAGAATCTCTTTTCATCTTATCAGGAAAAATTATTATAGTAAAAATGTTACAACCAGCCGCGGTCTCCCCTATATCTCCTTATTATATACAAATTAAATTGCATCTTAAATTAAATTATATACTTTTAAAGAAAATGCATCTTCAGAGATTAAAAAGGCATTTTTGTGGAAGTTTTAATTCCAATTGAAGAGATATTCAGGAAGCTAAAATTATATTAAAATATAGGAGATTAAAAGGAGGTAAATAGTATGATGAGACCCATGTTAAGAACTCCCTATCTGCCATTGGTTGGCTTTCTCACCTTGAACATGAGTATATGTTACTTGGTTTCCCTGGCAACCCATATTAAACTAAAAAAAAACCATACTTTCAACGTTTTATAAAGAACAGAGTTAAAAAAAATTATTTTGGTCATTTCAAAATTTTCCAAAAATTTTTTTTAGGAATTTAATTGAACATTTTATGCCGTGAACATTTTTTTTGGTATGACTGCTTGTCTCAGATTGATCTACCAAAAAGGGGTGGAGGGAACCTCTAATCCACAAGGAGATTTGAAATACTGGATACGTATTTCGGCTACCAAGTAGCCATCTTCAGCGATGAGAGACAAAAGTCAACTGTAAATTAAATTTAAAAAATAAATTCATCATGGGCCGAGAAGCCATATTGAACAAAAATAAAGTAAAAACTGTAGAATGGAACAACCAAAAAGGGGGAGGGAACATCCTTGTGGATAAGAGGTTCCCTCCCCCGTTTTGGTTATTCCATTCCAAAGTTTTTGCTTCATTTTTGTTCAGACGGATTTGATAGCATTTCAGCAGTTAAAAAGGTAAAAACATTTGTGTGGAAAGAAATAAAGTTTGACTAGCTCATTATTATGTTGTATTAAAATGCATATAGGGAACTTAAAAAAAATCACAAAAGATTTATTCTTTTAATTTACAAGGGTCAGCTGCCTGATACAATCAAAAATCTTACAAACACTAAATTGACCCTGGAGCTCCATCAAACATTTGCACACTTAATGGGAAAGTCACGGTTTGGGAAAAAACCTTTCCGTTTAAAGTCTTAAATTGGTTGAAACGTCCAAGTTCAAATAAAGTCTTAATTCGTAATGTTTAACAGTAGAATAGCCAACCTACGCGCAAACAAAAAAAAACCCACACACACACACAAGATAAAATATCACTTAATCATATCAATAAGCACTAGTTCACTGGGGATAACGGAAACGTCCACAAAACAGGGGGTTAAATGAAAAAAAATTTGTTGAAAGGAGTAGCCCGGGGGAGAGAAGCGATGATGCAAGCACGATGAAATCTTTGCTGATCGTTCTTGAAGAACAATGTCGCATTGTGATTAGGTTTCAACCAATGCCAGATAGGGAATTCTTAACATAGGTCTTACTTTAGATAAAAAATCTCGGGAGAGAGGGGATACTTTTAACCCCATTTTTTTATTTCTACATTATGACTTTACTTATCCTCGATTTTTTAAGCCCAACTTTTTATCCCCCGTTTTTCACGCTCACTATTATTACCCAACATCTTATTCCTCTCATGTTTATCCTCAGTGCGTATCCCCATATTTTAATCCCACTTTTTATCATCACTTATCTCCTATACCCCTCCATATCATCCCACACTTTTATCTGCTACTTTCTATCCCCAGTTGTAAACTACCAATTTTTATTCCCATATTTAAGGAACTTGGTCCCTAAAAATGGAAAAAAGAGGGGATAAAAATGAGTTAATTTTTGTTGTGGTGAAAGAGTTTTTTATTTCTTTTATTTACTATTATTCACATACTTATTTTTTCCTTTTTTGTCATATTAGTACACATTCTGTTTACTTTTGTGCCTTTATTCCGGGAAATTTTTCAAATAAGATAAACTTTATTTATTCAATGACCTTTTGGCACGATCAATAAAATTTTTTACGGATTCTCTGCGATGAGGCTTCTTAAATAGACGCACCCACATACACATCGTCTATAAGGATGCATGTCCAAAGAGCACGAGATTTTCAAATGACTTACGGCCCGTAGAATGCCAAAACAAATTTTTCGATAATGTTTACCGCTTCCAATAGATTATGTTTCCCATTGTAGTTAATGTGTGTGCCCAAAAGTTCAACAGCTTTACTCTTGTGATCTATAAGCCTCTAGAGAGCCATCACTCCGCCTGCAACTCTATTTCGTTTCTGGGATACGTGAAATGAGGCGACGATTAGAAAATAAAATTCTCAGAAGAATAAAGAAAAATAGTAAAAAGACAGGAGAGTAGTGATGCAAACGAAAACTCACAATAGTCCTTTATAATGAAAAGAAAAATGGTCATGCTCTTCTGAATAAAAGCACCCTGCGCAGCGAGATCTCTAAACACAAGGGACGTTCTTCGATCAATAACCACAAAACTGAAATCAGAGGCTTCTCGTAAAAAGCTCTACCAAATATACTTGTCGTTCTCCTACGCCCTCAACCACAGCAATCGTTTATTCTACCGATTGATTAATATCCTAGCTGCCTGATCTCTCCCTGCGCATCCGAATTGGGAGTTTTAAATCGAGAATTATTATACCCTTCCCTCATCTCACCTCCATTCTGCTGAGGTGGCAGTGGCAATCGAGTAATTGGAAAACAAAGTGATCAGCTCTCGCCCACCAATTAACTCAGTTTTAGTAGCACGTCTCAGCATCATACATAGGGGACTCTCATGCATTAAAGAGACGCAAAACAAATCTGAAAAATTCCAGATCATTTCAGATCGAGGCATAACGTGTAGAAAGTTTGGAGCACAGCGACTTTCTCCTACAAAATTTTAACTGTGCCTTCATCCCATATGTGCCTTATTAAAGAGAGCCCATTTGACGATACTATGGAGTATACATATATACAGTAGAAGTTTGACTGTCCATTATCCTGTTAAACCATCTTAAGACTTCTACGTCGTAGGGCATTGCGATAGTATCATTCAACTTATTGCACGTGGGTATATTTGGATTTCCTGTTTATGATCCTGAATTGTATACCGGGTGAGGCAATAGAGAGTTTAACTCAAAAACTATTTGGTGTAGGTTAATGAAATTAAAAATATTATTATTAAACAGGATAGGGGTCATTGGTAGTGACGTTTTCAAGTTTATGCAAGAAAGTGTTCATGAATTTTGGAAACTTATCTCCTAAACTATGACAGATACAGGGATTGGACACAATAATATGAACACCTTTGATTTTAGATGTTTTGTGGAATATCTAAAAAATGCTTGACCAATTATCCTGAAATTTCAGAGGTGTAAAGAGCATGTTCCACCTCATATTTCAGCGAAGGTTTTGTCCCAGGCAAATAGGGGACCAAAAACATTGAACAAACAAAAATAAAGTTGGAATCGCCCTGTAAAAAATAATGCTTGAAATGCGGTTGTAGTTGTAGCATATGATTACGAGGCTCCTTTTACCTCTGTGTTCATTTGCATGAGAATAGCACGTATATTCATAGAGATATTTTTCACTAAGCTTTTTGTTTATAACATGCAGGGTTTTCAATCCAATGTAACGCCATTTTTAGAAACTTGACAGAGTACGGTAGTGACAATACCCTGCAATTAGAATATGAAAATATTAAATATTTGATGAAATACGACCATTTTTACTAAATAATGTTTAACTCTGCATGCGCAAGCGTTACCAAAATGTCTTTTGCATAATTTATTAACCAAATGTATAGAGCTACTCTTAGAAAAAGCCCAAGCAAATAGTGTGAAAATTCAGAAGGACATCGTCGAGAGAATGAGTTGAATTTCAGTTGCTCTCAAAAATAAACAAAACGATAAGGGGCTTTCCCCAAATATTTATTTTTGGATCGGACACAAGTATCAACTTCTCCTTACGCTGATTTGAAGTCATTTTGCCCTAGGTCCGTCTTTCGCTCTTATGACAGCCTCGACCCTCAAATTTTGAAATCTGAATCTTAGATTGGCAAAGAGCATTGTCTTGTTGAAGGATGTACTCTTCGTCTTCATATTGATATTCGCCAGTGGGAATTAAAAAATATTCCAAGATTTCTTTATAAACAACTGCATTGACGTTTCCTGTAATGATGCAAAGTTTTCCCACACCTGTATGAGAAAATCATCCCCAGATCATGAGTTTCTACGAATGCTTTACAGTCCGCAGCAGCAGCTCTGGTATGTTAGTTTCTGTATTTCGTTTCCACACGGTTCTTCCACCTTTATCGACAGAGATAGTAACAATTGTCTCATCAGTGAAGATGACTTTTTCCAATCGTCCATTGAAAATTGGACGTATTTTTGGCTCATTCCATTCGTTTTTTTTTCTTTTGTAGCTTTGTCAAGAATGGTTTCTTTTTACGGTGAACTGATTGGAATCTAAGATTTTTTAAATAATTATGGACGGTTGTCTTGCAAATATATCTTTTCGTAACATGAGAAAAGGCTGCTGCCAAGTCACGAATAGAAGATCGTCTGCTTTTTGCCACCAGTAGTTTTAAAGTGTTCATGTCTCTTTTGCTAGCTTTTTTGAGCCTTCCACTACGAGGTTTCACTTCTGCTGAACCACTTTGTTTAAATCTTTTGATAACATTACTCGTGCGCTTCAAAAAATGGAATATTAGGCTATGGTAGTGATCCGTGTTGTAAAATTGTCTCATGTTAACTGTGATTAAATGAAACAAAAATTTTATTTCTAAACCTATAATAAATAATGTTTAATTTTATACATAAAGTAAAACAATTCATCAAAAACCAACGAAGTTATGAAATTTTCATCATTTTAAAATAATGGAATATTGACAGCACCGCGTCAAAATAATGGAATATTCCGATTTACATATTCTGGAATGGGATATCCCATTCGGCTTTCCAAGGTAGAATACTTCTTGTTACTTTATGCTATCATTCGTATATTTCCTCAGCTGCTAAAGAATGTTAATTCACTATCTTTTGAAAAATGTCACCCAAAAAGGATCTGTCATTAAGCCAGCGTCAGCTAATTCTTCAATTGCACAAATCAGATCGCAAACTGATATTGCTGAAACAGTACCTTGCTTACAAAGGGCTGTTTCCAAAGTCTTGAAAAAAGCAAATCTCGGCTATGGATTCCAAACAAGTCGGGACAAATGTGGATGCAAACGTGCAACAACGAAACGTGAAGATAGACGGCTGCGCAAAATTGTACATAACAATCGATTCAAATCATCAAAAGTTATTAACACATTGTGGCGTAAAGATGGAACCGATGTATCCTTAAGTACAACACTCCAGCGCATACATGAATTTGGAATAAACAGCTGTGTGCCAAACAAGACACTTATGTTGAACAAAACTCAACGCAAAGCACGACTCAACTAGTGTAAAGCCCATGCCAATTGGACCCCTAAGGACTTCAGCAATATCATCTTCAGCGATGAATTCCGATTCTGTCTAACGTTTGATGGCCAAGAAATCAGAGTATGGCGAACTACCATCCCAGCACACCATCCCAGCACCATGAAAAAAATCGTCAAGTTTCCAAGCAGCACCACGGTGTGGAGGCTGCATGAGCTCCATGGGTACGGGACAGCTTGCAATCATCAGAGGAACGATTAATTCATTGGCCTACCAGGAAATATTGTATGCGTTTCTTGTCTCATCATCCGAAAATTTGTATGGAGACCAAGACTTTATCTTTCGGCAAGATAACGCACCAGCTCACACATCACGCTCAAATAAGAACTGGCTACAGAAACGATATATTGACATTAAGCCTTGGCCTCCTAATTCCCAGACCTGAACCCCATAGAAAATCTATGGAAAATCATGATTCGCAAACTGGCAAAAATAAACCACTCACAATTCAAGATCTGAAACAGAAGGTAGTTCAAGCTTGGTCGAACATTGATGTCGACCTTTGTCGACAACTAATTCATTCTCTTCCAAAACAAATTCGCTCTGTCATTGATGTCAATTGTGGCCCTACCAAGTTTTAGTGTTAATTTGATAGTTTTGCTCTTTGAAATATTGTTATTTTTATTATTTATGTTAATATTCCATTATTTTGACGCAGTGCTGTCAATATTCCATTATTTTGAAATGATGACAAATCTCATAACTTTGTTGATTTCTGATGAATTGTTTTACGTTTTGTATAGAATTAAACTTTATGCATTATACGTTTAGAAATAAATTTTTTGTTTCATTTGACTAATTTAATCACACTTAACATGAGACTATTTTATAACACGGATAACTTCCCAGGTGAATATTCCATTTTTTGAAGTGCACGAATAGACAGTTCCTTGACAACATGTACAATGAGCAATTTGGGTTTGTGTCATTCCAGCTTCATAAAAAGCTATGATTTTGTTTATTTCATTCCAGCTGACTTTTTCCCCCCTTGATAACTTTTTAAACAAACTTACAACAGTCACACATTAAAAAAAGTAAATAAAATAAAATAAATTCCACTTTTATTTTTAAATTATGTTACCGGTTTGACAAAGAACATGCTCATTGTAATAATGGGAACCAGGAATTAATGCAAAATATTTTTTTAACTATTTTCATAAAAAAATTATTATAAACTTTACGGACAGTTTTTTTCAATATTCTAAACATTCTGGAGACATTTCATTTTACAAAATAATTATTAAAATAATTCTAAACAATGGATAGCTGTTTATTTTTCCAAGTATTACTATTTATGAAACTGGGTTTCTATAAAGCTAATAAAATCCAATTTTGAGCACTTAGTTTATTTATAACTAGTTGTTACCCGCGGCTTCGCCCGCCCGCGCCATCTGTTGAGGGGAATTACAAAGCAAAAGCAGATAATTTTAAATGAAAACCCCATAAAGTGGGGAAAATGGGGTCGTAGGGGGCTGATTTTTGGCGATAGAGCAGGTCCTTTATTGATAAACCTGCCCTGAAAATTTCAAGTCGCTAGCTCAAACCGTCTAGGAGGAGATAGAATTACAGATAAATAAATAAATACACGCAAGAGTTTTAGTATATAAGATTATTTTGTTTAACCCTTAACCTCCCACGTGCGGTCACACAGACATCTATGAACAGAAAAAGTGTTTTTTTTTTATGTTTTACTTTCGTGAGTGTAATGTCGTTCTCTGTACCTTCCTTCCTCGTGATTTAACTATTGTGCATGTGCTTGTCTTGATCTCTAGTCGCTTCGGTTGGAATATATAACCACAGAATAGCAAATTGTTATTCTATGATATAACATTCGCCAAATTGTGAGCGGTCACAGAGACCGCACGTGGTAGGTTATGTTACTTTTTATTCTTGTGAAGATCACTTGTTTTTTATTGAAAATGAATTTTAACGAAATATGTTGCATGTATAATTGCGAATATAAGTCGTAGAGATGTCATGAAGCAATTAGCTGAACAATTATCCATCCACATTTGGAACGACGAATGAAAAATTGTAAAAGTTAACCGCTTGCAATTTTTATGAAAATAACCAGAGATTTTGTCAAAACCTACTCATTTACAATTATTAATGCCTTAAAGTTGTTAATCAGCTCACTTTTTAAATTTCTATTAAGTTCTATTTCCACCATGACCTTAAAAGTAAGATAATGTACAATTTTTTTTTTTTTTTTTTGCACTGACGTTTCATTTTTGTTACATTATGAAGAAAAATTTTTTGTTTTGGTTCTTTTTTTAATCTTTTATTAAAGATAATAAATGCAAAAACATGCCTATTTCTTATTTTTGCCCATATGCCACATGCTTAGCTAGAAAATCTCGAAAATGTGTCGGGAGTCACAGAGATCTCACGTGGGTGGTAGTGTGACAGATATTCCACGTGGGAGACTAAGGGTTAAATGAAACCACATCTAATTTATTTCAGTATTATAAACTTTTTGGACGAACTGTAACAAGAAACGAGATCGGCTATCTTTTGGGACAGAGTGTATTGCAGTGAGGCCCAGTGAACACGATTGTTTTCAGCTGATGAACCCAACCCTCCACTCTTCGCTATTTTTCAAATATTTCGTCATGCTCTTTTTCACGGCTGTTGTACAATTAGTTTTCCTTATTTTTTATATCATTTTGTTTTATATAGTACTATTTTGTGTTTACACGAAAACGTAAGTGTTTTGTTTATTTATTGCAACAGTGTGGTTAGAAAGTTAAACTATGCGCCCTTGTTGGTTTTTATTGCGCTCTCCTTAGTAATAAAAAAAAATAATTGCCGACTCCTGATTTATACGAGGAATGGTCACTACTAACAAAATAATTTTATTCTAATTATTTTATTCCATTTTATTCTAATTATGAACTACATATTCTATTAGACAGGGTCTGCTACTCTAAACCAAATAGAAGACACGTAATCCTTTAAATTATAAAAATGGATTAGCTATTCTACATCTTACTCGAAAGGGCATTAGTGCTCAATCGAAAATAAGCTGTACCGGAAGTTGTATTTAAGGTGTAGCCTTACCTTGTTCCTGTGGGTAAAGAGATTCGCCCCGTCTCTCGTGTACAATTCAGCTCCTCAGCCTTTTCCATTTCTTTTCCTGAGTATTGCCTACATTCATTAGCTTAATATTAAACGCTCTATAAAAGCAACTTCCTGGATTTGAATCCAGCGCAACGAAAGGGAAATCTCGTAGAAGATCTCGTGCTCTCAACTTTGTTCGAGAACCTTACCTCCCTACGACAGTGGCTAGAAATGGCTAGAAACGGAAATGGTCCGTGCCATCACTCCACCAAAAAGTAAGTTAGGTTTATTCTAAAATCTTATTTTTATTTTATTTATGCTAATAAAATAAAGTAATTAAAATTTTATATTTTACTTAAATATAATATTATAAAAATATTTTAAAAAATGTAATTTTTAGCTGTTTGTGCTAGTAAACTATAAATAGGTAAACCTTTTATATTTTACTCAATTATAAAAAATATAAAAATATTAAATTATAAAAAAATGTTAACCTGTGATGATATGAACGGTTCTGATTTCTTCACTTCTTCAATCAACTATTCTCATTCAATTCCTCATTTCCACAAAACCCATCACTTCAACATCCAGATTGATTCCTACAAATCCCTCATCACTACAAAACAAATTATAAAGGGTGACTACTGAAAGACTGAAAGGTTTGAAAAAGACTCAAAGGTTCGTTTGAAAATAGTGGTCATTTAAGGGATGTTATTTTCTCATATAATACTGAAAAAAACCCATTAATTATATTCAAAATAAAATAATAAAAAATTTAAAAAACATGTGCTTGTAAAAGTTATTTTTGCTTTATATCATTCAGTCTTTCAGTGGTTATACTGTATATTTATTTATTACTTTATTATTTTATTTTATAATTTTAACTTTTATAAAGGAGAATTTACTGAATTAATATTATAACACATTACTTCTTCTATTAAACAAAATACTTGAGCTATTCAGTTCGTAAAGCACCGATAGGCAAATCCACTCTTGACCGAAGAAAATTAATGAAGAAAAAAAGATTTATTTTCTTATAAAGTCAATTAATAAAAAACTGTTTAAAAGTCAATAAAGGAGATTTATTATCGACCCTGGGGGTCTAGGCTGAACTCATCGACAAGCTGTCGATCTCGACAAAATCTAACCGTCGATAAGTGGCAAATTGCACATTTATCACACGTATGGCTAAATGGTATACACACGGGTACGAAATTTTACACATTTGTACACACATTTAGACATAATTTTACACATTTATCCATGTATACACATAAACACATACCTGTCGACACACTATATTATTATGTTCACAGTTCAAGTTTCGTAGCACAAAAGAGTACTTCATGTATGTAAATATTTTTAAACAAGTTTTTGTTAATATTTTTAGAAAATGTGTATTCTTGAGCTATGTTTATTTAGCCTGCAGGCCGGAAACGAAGGAAAAAAGATTTTTAATAAGAAATCTGTTGCTAAATTCTGAAATAACGATCGCAAGTGCATAGTCGACTGCTCTTGAATTGTAGACAAGAATAAGGCAGTTGTCGATGGTCAAAGTCTACACTAGAAAATAGACAAGTAGACTATTTGTCGAATAATTCATGCTAGCTCGAATCGACAAATGCGTCATTAACCACGTGACCATCGACACTTGTCGACAGTCGACTGCTTGTCGATGAGCTCAGCCTAGACCCCCCCCCCCTGCTTTTTTATTTTAGCCGTTTACCGATCACAACGGCTTTTGGTGGGTGAAATTTTCATTATCTTAAGTTGGCTCTATTAAACTGGTCAACCACAGTTTTGCTATTAAGGAAAATATAAGTGTTCTAGACTAATTTGAGTGTGCTGATTCCAAATCTGACCTCCAAATTTCTCTATCACGTCAGGATCTCGAGTTATACTGTAGAATCTACCAATGTTCGAGACTGTTTTACACAACTCAAACTTAAGCAATATTATTTTACTTAAACTAGTGTTAAACATAGCTTAGATTTCATAAAAATATTTCCCTACAGTAAATGAAGGTATATTTTAAAAATTTGCTCTGCCGCTTGTTCGTAGCATTAGTTTCCCTGTTCAGAAACCAGCAAAAGTCACTCATCATATTTGGATCGAAACGGCTTTGGTATCTTGTCTCCATTAAATTATTTCTTGGTGAAATCTTTCACCATGTTCGTCGCTAACAGCCCCTAAGTCCAGCGGGAAGAAGTGGCAATAACTTTACATTCTCACGAGACTGAGAAATTTGGAGTTCAGATTTGGGATCAGCACACTCAAAGTAGCTGACAAACAGTTTTTTTTTTTTTTTGTTGACTAGTGTTATCAACGCAATACCACTTTAAAACGGGTTGTTTCTAGGTGGTATTGGTCAGTGCTACGAGTGCAAGGGCCATTTCCCTTCATGACTCTCCTCCCTACAATTGTACCCAGACTTCGTCTAACATTAGCGCGTTTTCTCAAATGTTTTTCTCAAATCAAAAACCACGAATTTGTATCAATACAAAAATTTATTAAACATTTTTTTACACTTACAAATAGATTTACATAATGGTAAAAAAGACTTTACCTCCGCAAATAGATTGGAATAACAACGCACGTAACAAACATTTTTTAAAATATTAATTAGAAAAATTTCATTGTTAACAAAAAAACGTGTCTCATTACATGAACCATGCATTTATGGATGCAAACTACATCTAATGAAAATTAACACATTAAATAAAAAACACTTCTAATGTCGAGTTAAAAACTAGATAGGTTACCAAAGAAAAGTTAACGACAAAATAAGTACGTTCATTCTTATTACGATACAATATGCAGTTTCACTAAGAAAAATATACATTAACAAAAGATTGTTATATCTGAACAAGAATTATAATAGTTCCCCCTTTCCCAAACTATTATTATTCAATTTCAGGAAGAAAGGAAGAAGGAAATTCTACCAACTTGAAATACTTTTTATCAACATCTTGGATCATGTTATTATCAAATAGCGTATAAGTTAACCCTTCGTTGAGATACACGCACTCACTCACAGCAATTTTCATCCGTTCAACACGATACAGAAGCACTTTTCGTAATAATTTACGATCTGAAATGGGTTCCCGTAAACAGAAGAATCCAGCAATTGGAACATTCAAATTTAAGATAATTATAAGTATACTCTTGAAGACCCATCTAGATAATCTAGGCAAATGATTATTTTTTTAATTTAGAAAAGTTTGAAGATTTTTTTTTTGTACTTCAGCGCCTTGGGACCAAACTCTAGAAAACTTTGGAAGACTAAATAGACCAAGCGATGCTGTCGGATGAATATATAATTAATAAGTAAATGGGAAGGAAATGTAATCCTATGAAGTTGTCAGATATTTAGGATATCCTTGGTCGTCTCATTATGGTAAAGTTGTTTTTTATAGTTCGATCATTAACATGACTTTTTAGTATAGACGATACTGTATTAAAAATTGCAATAAACATGTTCGAAAACAAAACCTCGAACCATTTCAGTGCTATTTTTCGCGTGTCCAGTGAGTGCGTTTGCTATGTGTATCGCATTTACTACTCAATAAATAGATGGAAGAAAACTTTTTGTAATTAAAACGTACAAAAAAAAAACTTAAAAGTCAGCAGTCTGTAAACAAGGAAGCTCTTATAAAATGGAGAAGCAGTTTCGTCATGTAAATTACTGAAGGTGGAACCACGAATCCAGTTGGGGTGGGAGGGTAGGTAAGTCTAAAAACTATTCATTCTATTATAAACAACATTATTTTCAGTCGCTGCATCTCAATCTCATTAGTAAAAGATTCCCATATGACCAACAACTTCCTTTTTAAGGAGCTTTCTCCTTAACGATATGCGTTTTTTGTGTTAAAATAAAACGTTTACATTAAAAAGTTTAAACTTATTTTAAGATAAAATATATACAATTAACATTTTGTTATAATTTAAAGCTAGAATGTTGCAATTATTAAGATAAATAAGTTGAAACTGCAAAATATTAGTAAAACAACAACAGTCTTGGATGAATCAACACTTAACGATTAAACCAAAAACAAAATGTTAAAAAATGTGAGTTCAAACCGGCTGGAACTCTAAAAAGGGTTATCCAATCAGGACCTGGAAAGATGAACAAAAAAATTTCTCGATAGACGATTTCTTTGTTATTATTATGGGTGGCGAAAGGTTCTCCGTTCGTGTGGTAACATGACATTTCTTGACCCGTTCGCTTTTTCTATTTCCTCTCTCAGTTTACACTCGAGATGACAAGAATATGCCCACAAATTTCATTTCTTCTTTCCAATTTAACGTCTGTACAGCTGCCTGTAAATGCGCTCATGGGCATCGATGCCACAAGTTCGTTTAAAGAAAAGTCCAGTTCCTTTTTTACTATATTCTGAGTTGGTTTATATTTTTCCCCTAAGCGTGAAAAGAAATATTTCTATTTTCAGAACCGCGTCTTTACTTTTAATTTTTTATCATCCACCACAACTAAAATTGAAAGAAAAACTAACACAATTAAGTCTTTTTGGCAACTATGTTAAAAAAATACTCGAGAATTAAGATGCAAGTAAACTGGAACTTGAAGAAAAAAAAAAAAAGGAAATGGATGCATTACGTCAAAGCGAGCCTTTAGCGCACAATAATTGGATACGAGTTGATTGGTCGTATTTATATAACGTCTGGCCAGGGAAGAAATAGTAGCAGTTGTAGTGAGTAGCATAATGGCAGGAATTCTCGGATCGAAAGCACAAAATGGATGACGGAATCTCTCCAAGGGCAAACCTTTCCTTCTTTTCTTTTCAAAAAATCCTTTCTTCTACAACAAATGAGGGTCAAAAAGTAGACAAAGGTAGAAGAAACATTAAAGAAAAGGAAATGTGTTTATTATATGTTTCTTTTTTCATAACATCTTGGCGTTTAATTATTCCTCGTTAACTGCATCAGGAAAAAAGCAAATTTTAGAGTAAAACAGAAACGGCTAAGAGGATGGGTTTACGGGAAAAATTTTCACAGGAGAAAACGGTAGATTGGAATTTTCCCTACCTTCCTCATCTTCGTCCAGAGGTTCCCAATGAAGGCCAATAAACAATTGATAAGTCCACGCACCAATGATTGCGCCCAGGTGAGGTCCCACGATTGGTATCCACCAGTAATGCGGCCCGTACCTTTAGAAAGGGACAAAAACATCATCTTTTATCGAATTCTGTTACATTAACGGCTGTATTCACTACCTCGGGTTAATCTGAGAGTTAGAGTTACGGTTAGAGTTAAGGCGAGAGATGGTATTTGAACGTTTCTCTATTGGATAACGAGAGTCACGTGCTAAGGTTTAACTCTAGGTTGCCCAACTCGCATTTTAATCCTATGTGGTGAATACGGCCGTTAAAATTCAATGAAAAACAGTATCTAGAATGTAGAGGGAAACATATCTGGGAAACATATATTTCGCCTTCGGACAAGACCTTCGCTGAAAGATATGAGATGTAACATGCTTTTTACATCCCCTCAAGTTTCAGGATAATTCGTCAAGTATTTTTCTAGAAAGTAATTATTGGATGTTCTTATGAGTGTTTTTACAGGCCAAACCTCAGATGTTTAAATAATTGATGTTTTCTTTCCTATTTTCATCAATTATTTTTCTAGATATTCGACAAAATGTCTAAATTCGAAAGTGTCCACTTCTATTGTTAGATATTAAATCTACTTTGTGGATTAGCGTCTACTTTTCTTTCTTGACCTCTAAAAGTAGGCATCTACCGTTCTTTAAGTTTTACTTACGTTTATTGTATTACAATAGGTTTAATACAATCATGTTGTTGTCGTTTTGTTATAAGTCGCGCTTTTTAGAAACATAATTTCAGCGGATATCAAGGAAAATACTTGGCGAACATAAATCAGACACTGATACGAATGTCGTCGACGAGTAGCAGCTAATATGGAATAGATGCAGCAGTTATAGGCGAGAGCTATTAGAAGGTGACTTACGTAAAGACTTCGGTTCCCCATCCAGCAGCCATTGCGAAAATCCTGGGGCTAAGATCTCTCGCCGGGTTAATGGCATAGCCGCAGTTGAAACCGAGAGACATGCCGATGACCATGATGAGAACGCCGACGGCCAAGGGAATTATCCCCTTGCTTACCTGCATGTTCCGAGGGTCAGTGATGGCCATGATGAGCATCATCAGCATAAACGTACTCATTATCTAGAAGCGAACAAAGGAAAAGGATGAAAAAATATCAATACAGCGGTAAAAAGTAATCATAATAAGTTATTATAAGAATAAAGAATAAGTAGACAAGAATACGGTTAATTTATTAAGGATCTAGGTGTCATTTTTGTTGAACATATCAATTTTATAACTTCTAAACCTCTTGAGCTTCCTATTTTATTGTTAGAAATTTCTTAATTTTTATCAATGTTGGCTTTTCCATTTTCCTTTTTAATATCTTAGTCCAGTGATGGCCCGCAAGGTCTTCTCGTATGGCCCTCCAAAAGATAGGCGTTAACTTTTTATGGGATTATTTGGAATGAATTTTATCTTTCTTCATTAATATGCTCTGAGAAAAATCTTAATTTGTGTAAATTGTAGACTTGTGGGGTGAGGTGTCATAATTTTAAAAAAGTTGGTCATCACTGTCTTAGTCAATGTACAATAGAATATGCCTCTGTAATTTGGTCTCCTTATTATGTTAAAATCCAATTGTGTTTAAAAAAACGTATGAACAGATTTTTTACGTATACTTTTTAGACCTTTTAATAACATGTATTTGACTATTGCTTCTCTCCGAAATGTTATTAAATGTGACAAATTAATTAAACAGACGAATTGTACCTGATCTTGTTATCTTAATATAATTTATACAGAATTCAACTCCTACTCATATAATAATTTATTCTTCCAGATTTCTTAATTCTGTTAATTTACGTGTACCTCAACTAATAATAATAATAATTATAAACTGGAGAGTGTCTCCAAACACAGGTAATAATTTTTCGATTGAAAAATGGAAGGAATAATTCTGCGACCTGGATTCGAACCAGGAACCTCGACTATCATGGCTGACGTCTCTACCAATTGGGCTATCGCAGACACCCAAGGTGTCACAAGGTGTCTTAAAGACAACCAAGTTGTCACGGTTGAAAGCCCAATGGGAGGCGGGCTCCTGGCTCTCAGATCGAGAATCTCTCCTATCCAGACCATCAGAAAGTTTGATGAACTCACAGATAATAATTATAATAATAATTATAAACTGGAGATTGTCTCCAAACACAGGCGTCGGCCACGATAGTCAAGGTTCCTGGTTCGAATCCAGGTCGCAGAATTTTTCCCTCCATTTTTCAATCGAAAAATTATTAACTAAACTAAATTCTAAGAACAATAACCTAGTTTACTTACCTCTTTCAAGGAAAAATATTATTAGCAATCTACTTTTCTTTTAGAATGATCAAATCGATTTAAATTTTATGAGTTATAACCGTTACACCCCTGAGTGGATGCCCCCTTACCGTGGGTCAGGGGTTTGGGTGCTTCAGGGATTCTGTGAGCTATACTGGTTGTAGCACTGCTACTTTAGGGTCACCCTTACCAGAAAGGTCATAGTTGAGAAGTGAGACGAAGAGTATCCAAATAAACATATATCTCATGATGTCGACGAATGAGAGAATTCATACTGCATCGGGTGTGGCGCAGATTAAAGTCACCCGCGTTCGGGAGTTAGGCAGAGGCTCTCGTTCGAAAAATTGTCGACAGTCTCCCGGCTGTTATCTCGGAGCAATGCCTCCGAGAAGCCCCACCAGTGCACTCGCTGCCTTTACCCAGGAGGAGATACGGGTAGAGCGACAACGGGATCGGGTGCTGTCAATCGGCACTTGGAACGTATTCTCCATGACAGGAAAGGAATCGGAGTTAGTGAGACGAGTATATTATCGGATTCTTTTCAAAGTTGAGTTGATTGTTAAGTATCGTCTTCTTGTCCGTCATCAGGTGTCTCCTTATTATCAATGCTTCGTATGTCAATATCTTCTGGGGTTCTTGATGCGTTTCAATATGGACATTATATCCCGCATGGGAACAAAATTGTGTTTGCAGGTGACATGTTCCGCGAAGGCTGATTTATAGTCACCGTTGATCCAAGATCTTTTATGCTCTTTAAATCGTGCTTTGAAAGACCTTCTGGTGGAACCTAAATACTGTAAAAGGAGCCACCTGTCTGGCATGTGAGCTTGTAGACTCCGCATGTGAGTACACGTCGTCATTGTTCTCCTCTTCCTATGGGTTCAGTAAGTAGCGGCACTTGTTCGCCGTTCTGTAGGCGATTCTCAATCCGTGGTTCCTGAGAACATTCGTGTCTCTGGTAACCTCAGGGTCCGTGTATGTATGTAATAATGGCGTATTTTGAGTTCTCCGTTCTAAGATCATTATTACTCCGTCGTAATTCGATATTGCGTCTCCGGCTATTCCTGGTCATTTTCTCATTGCGTCACAGCAATATAGATCAAAAATGCAGACGTTAAACATTTCTTGCTTTCTGTTTTTACTGAAGACATTGATTGGACGAAATGTTCCAATAGCATGGCCTCCTCTATCACCAGACCTTAATCTCTGTGACTATTGGTTATGAGGATTTCTAAAAAAAGCAGTATTTATTTTACCAGACCAACAACTCTCTGTAACCTGAAAGACTCCATCAGAAGAGAGAGACAACTCAAATCTCACAGCCAATGTTGCCAAATCTCTACAGAAATTTAGTGATAGAAGAGAAAGGTGGCCATATCTAGCAGGTTATCTAATGAAAAATGTAAATCCCTTATTTGCATATTTTATGATTGGAAACACTTCCGCGTTATGCCAATATGAACATGTTAAAATATCATTATATTCTCTTCATTAATAAAACCGTTATCAAGTCTCAAAGTGCTAAGTTATTTTTGGGCCATCCTCTATTATTATGTTTATTCTTTTTATTACTATGTTCTTTACTATTTTTATTGATTCAATTTATTGAAATTTTATGAATTATAATCATTATGTAAAAAATGCTTTTGAAATATTATACTAATCTTATGATCATTTTCCTTGTTTATTGTTTAATATTATTATATTTATTATTTTATTCTTTACAATTTTTATTTTTGTAAGCTGCTATTGGGCTCTTGCAAGCCTGTTTGCGAAATTTCAAATAAATAAATTTATGTATTAACAGAATGATAAAATATTCAGCAAGTACTGCACTGCTACTGTAGAAAGCTAAGCACGGATATTGCAATGCCAAGCAATAAAATCCTTTTCGACGGAAGAAGATACTGCCGTAGTGAAATGTTAAAAAAGAAAAAAAAAACATGAAGGTGCACCATATGGTGTTTTTCAGTTTTCCATCCTTCACAAATCATAGTTATCATCAAATGGTGAAATAATCCTTTTATTTTCCCACTGAATCAATGGTTTTGCACTGCTTAATTAATCGAATCCTTTTGTTTGTCTTTCGTGGGAGAGAGATTCTTACCT
Organism: Rhysida immarginata; assembly: GCA_023313115.1. Classification (NCBI taxonomy): domain Eukaryota; kingdom Metazoa; phylum Arthropoda; class Chilopoda; order Scolopendromorpha; family Scolopendridae; genus Rhysida; species Rhysida immarginata. The sequence continues at coordinate 1,850,935 of JAHWFO010104987.1, forward strand.
GATCAGTAAGTCCACCTCCCAGGGATAGGTAATCTCTCGGGTAAGTGGAAAATATAATCGCATTGGCTGGAACAGCTTTCTTTAACGTGCTTATTCCATCTGCAATGAGATGGAATAGATACATTAAACACTTTCAAGAAAAAGAAAATTCAAGCCACAGATTTAAAAAGAAGATTAGCAAATTCCTAAAAAATTAAATTATTTGAGTGTCTACATGAATCAAAACACTATTAGGTGCTTGTAATTTGAATACAGGACCCCTTTTACCAAAATGCTATTTTTACCGTGGTATACCCAGAATGCGCAGGCTGCCCCCATAAACGCTCCCAAGTATTGACCGATCATGTAAAAGCCGATTTTCTTCCACCCAACCTTCCCAACCGTTGCAAATGCCAACGTAACTGCAGGATTCAGATGAGCACCTTAAAAATAAAAATTAGAAAATTAAAAATGCTGTTCAATAAATAATATAGAAAAGATAATTGTAAGTTCAATAAGAACACTTATCTTAATTAATAGACAGTTAGTTTTTTTTCGTTACGCACGAGCATGGCTGTACATAGAACAACCGTTCGTTGTTTAAATGTATACGCTCATGTATACATATATTTAAAAAACGAATGGTTGTTCTCTGTACATCCATGCTCGTGGGTTACGAAAAATATTTAACGGAAGTGACGTCTAATTTTTCGTTTTCGTACGAAAAATTTCTCGTAACGAAAAAAAACTAACTCTCTATTCAAGCCTCAAGAGGGTAACGCGATTTGGGCAATGTTCATTCTAAAGTCCTACGACCCATATTACCGGTTGGTCTGTATTTTATTGTATGCATTGCCATCGTGATATTGTATGCACTACTATAGTGATTTACGATAAATGTTGAAACAGAACTTGTGTGTACGAGGGCATATTGAAAAGTAATGCCTCCATTGCTGTAACTTTTTTATTTTTTAACCGATTTTCAAAATTCTTTTTTTGTATCTGATACTTACATTTGTCCTCTATGTAATGCAGTATTCACTTTTCGACATAGTCCCTGTTCCTTTCCACGCATTACACCAACGCGTGGACTAGTTGGCTGAACCCGTCAGAGAGGAATTCCGGGGTTGTCGTCGACACGAGGATTGAATGGCAGCTTTGGATCCTCTTCTGCAGCACGATAACACCACACGTCAGAGGGGGTTGCAGCGCCTACAGTTCAAAGATGAAAAACCGCAGTTCAAAAATGAAAGACTTTGCACCTTGCGACTTTCACCAAAGAGGAAAGATCACCTTAAGGGGCATGAGTTGCGTTCTGACGACCAGGTGAAACCTGCCGTTCGGACCTGATGTCGACAACAACCCCGGAATTTGTCTTCGACGGGTTCACCTGACTAGTCACGCGTTGGCGCAATGCGTGGAAAGGGATGGGGACTATGTCGAAAAGTAAACAGTGCATAATATAGAGGACAAATGTAAGTATCAGATACAAAAAGAATTTTGAAAATCGGTAAAAAAATAAAAAAGTTACAGCCATGGAGGCATTACTTTTCAATATGCCCTCGTACAATTCTGCTCGACGCCAAAATATCGGTTGTATTTGCAGCAACCTGTTCCAACATATCTATTCGCATTGGCTGCTGCGGATGTTATCCATTAAAGCAGTGATGCTATACGGCTCAATGCTATACGGTCGATGCTAAAAACGTTCTTAAAAATAAGACCAGAGAAAGAAATCTAGAGGCGTTAGATCAAGTGATCCCAGATGTCCGTAGCCCACTTCCAATTTCCTTAAGTTTCTGAACTACAGAGTACACTAGCGTAAGTACCCAGCTTCGCTCGGGTTAGTTGAATATATACAGGTTGTTTAGGGTAAACCACAGTTCACCCATGACTTCTCCAGAGTTATTCCCATAGGGAAAAAACCCGTTGCATAGAATCCGCGCAACTCGCTGTAAGTCTTGTATTAGTGGATTCTAATAAACTCTATTCACCCGTTTAAGGTAATTTAGCTCGGGTTGGCCGAATATGGGGTAAATCTCTGCTGAATCGGATCTGTTTTAATTTCCGACATTGTCTTTAATTTGATATCATTTTCTGCAGCAAAAAAATTCCAAAAGATCTGCGTAAGTTTCATTCGGATAGCCTTAACCATTTTTGAGAAAATTAGCTTCAGAATTTGTTAAGGTAAATTTTTGAATAATTAAATTAAGGCTTTTTTTTGCATTGGGTTTAATTATTGAAAATGAAAAACGTGAACGTGTTATCATAGACTCTTCGTAGACAACATGTTTTGTTTAACCATCATCATCAGCGTAGATGAAAAGGTGTTCTGTAGATCCAATGATACAGTTGTCCATATGAAAAGCACGGTGTCTAAATTGACTCCCGCTAATTTTAAGATTGCCCTTGTGCTTTGTTGATCGTCATAAAGTGGATTCGTTTGGAAAGAAATAGAATGCGAGGAATCAACATCTAATCAGTATTTTTTGCATAACATGTGAGGATGATAGTCTTTGGGAGATAGCCTCGTTTTCGTCTTGGAAGAAAATGTTCAGTTTAAGATTGGATTGTTGGTTAATATTTCTGCAGGTAGTATCATTGTTGAATTTAAAAATTTAAATAAATGGCGAAACATTTAGTTCTTCGAAGAACTTAACATTACTTTCCAGAAAATCATTGCTTTCATTCTAAAGAATTCGTTCTTACCAGATACGCCACCAGCAGCGTAGACTGCGAGAGCGGTGGCTCCACCCCAGGCGAGGTTCACCGTCGTGAACGTGCTCTCCTTCCCGTTACTCAAAATATACTGCACAACCGATGCACATCCGAACATCTGTTACCAAAGAAAACAGAAAAAGGCACCGTAATTATATAATAAATTATAATAAAAACATGACTGACCTTGCTGATCTGTGGATACCTTGATGCAAAGGAGAAGATGTTGGATAACACTATTTCTACAATGAGTTTTTTTCTTTTTTTTAGTTCACTAAATACAGTAATTCTGAGTATCTTCACGTGGGTTTTATGTTTATTAACAACATGTGCTTTAGAAATGAAGTTGCCAAATTCAATGGGGTGCATTTTAAAACTAAGTTCCTGATGGGAATGGTAGAGGTCTATCTCAGTATTGGCAAGATTGCTATAGTTTTGTTCTAATATTAAGTTTAAGTAATTTTTATGCGCTGCCCTAATGACTTTCTTTCCTATAGGGTTTGGATTGTTGCATTTGATACTGTTCTTAATGAACTTGGAGATGTGCTGGGGCTTTTTACATTCTGATAAAAAATAAATATCGGTCTTAAGATTACTTAATTTTAAATTGAGTTTGCAATATAAATTGCGTAAATGTGCGTTAGGTTTACCATCAAGAAAGATGTCAACAGATTCAATGGGTACACATGAGGGTTTGTTACTCCGGAGGTCAGGTGTAGGCTGTGTGGCCATATTAATATAGTAATTTTATAATAAATTATAATAACAAGACTGACCTTGCTGATCTGTGGATACCTTGATGCAACTCATTGTGGAAATCGAAAAAATATAAGAAAAAGGCACATCGAAAAAATATTCTTAAGATACACTTGACTGTATAAATTTGTAAAAATACGTTAAATCATATTTTAATCAAATTAAAGTTTAAAAAAATGGGTATACCACGTTGATTTTTTAACCTGATAGGGAGAGCGTCCACTCGTACAATAACCTATTCTCTCCTTTAGAATTTGAAGGGATCGGATAGCATTGATTTGCTGACAGTTCCAATTTCAAAAATATCAATTGATCCAATATTTTCCAACTCCTTTTTGTATGCTTTCTTTCTGTCCCCCCTTTTGTTTTATAATTTTCAGTTTCATTTACTTATGGGGGTTAATGCCCGCTTTAAAAAAGGGGGAATAAACATTTTCAAAAATACAAATCTTTCCAAGATACAAATTTTCATTTGACACAAGAACAGAACTTTGACAAGAAATTAATCCCCTGAGGAAGGTATAGGAACGTAGCGAAAGCACTGAGATCATCTCTTTCTTCCCGTTTCATCCGCATTTTTATAAAAGAATTTGATTTCCTCTAACGTAATATTTAGAAAATCCAAGAGAACTCTACCTTCTTTCGTTTCTCATTTCCGATCGAATGGCATTTCACGTCATATGTTGCTATTAGAAAACGTTACTAGTTCTATGAACCGCCCTTCGAGCATAAAAATAGAAGGAACCAACTGACTGCTACCCCCATAACTGCGCCCCACTGGCTCAAATTTCATATAAGATAGATTTTGTCTAGAGGAATCTGCATACCGAAATTCACTCTTTGCATATCTTACTCTAACTTTACATATCTTAGATGGTCCCCTCTAACTTTCACGCCTCTAACATCAATCAAATCCAAACTAAATAATGAAATAGGAGATGCCCATGGTAAGCTACAATCTGAACTTCAATTTCTAAAGCAAAATAATGTAGAAAATATGAAGGGAACAGACAGATAGACAGACGTAAGCCATCCAAATTTCGTGGTATAGCTAGCATAGTAGCCGGTCAGGTCAGTCATTTAAATAGATAACAGCATGCAATTGCTTAAAAATTTTTAATTTTATTTTTAATTTTTTCAATTTGTTTGATTTTAGGCAGGCAATAAATATGAACATTCCACGTAGCATTCGTTTCCAAATTCCAAATGCGATGAAATGGTTTTGAATAATAACTGAGCGGCGAGTGACCAGCCGAATTCTCTTAAATCATCTCGAGAAGACTTTAATGCTTCACAATGCCGTGTAAATTAAAAAGATTGATAAATTACGGATGAACAAACGATAATAATTAAGAGAAGATTCAATTAATAATTCAATGTATTAGAGAAGATTTCACTACCTCTGCAAGAGTTGTTGTTGTTGTTTTTTTTTTGTTTTTTTTTTAAGCTCTCACCTCCTCCAAAAGTTCTTACCAGCACCCGAGAGAAGATACAGATTACGTTTTGTTTTGTTTTCTTTAAGTGAAAGAAAGCAAAGTAGAGCAGTATTGGTTTTCCGTTGGATTGAGATAGACCTCTCTTTATGCGGCGAAAGAATTGTTGGCCTCGATTCGATGTGCCTCCTAAGGATCTAGCACTCCAACGCAAAACATTTAAAACATTTTAATTTTGCTTTCTCTCAACTCTGAAAAGTCGTAAATAAATTAAACTTTCCAGAAAATTATTTCATTAGTTAATAAGCCTAGAGAATGAGGGGCGAGATATTTGATAAAAAAAAATTGTTTTCTATTGAGAGGAACAAAATCAGCAACCAGTATAAGCGTACATTATAAATAATTCCGGTACATAAGATTGCCTATATTTGACATTTATTAATTAACAATATCTCAAAATACATATTAAATTAAAAAAAACAATCAAAATTAAAAAAAAACAAAAAGTTGTATATGAAAATTTTTCTCTATCTTTAATAGTTTTCGAGTTAGCAAATGGATGACCTTAAATTTGGGGGTCAAAGTCAAATTTGAGTGCGGCAATGAATTCCCCACCCCCATATCTATATGTATAAAAATGGATGTATGTATATTTATATGTTTATTTGTATGTCCCTTATACAAATCTTCAGTTTTATTCCGATCTTGATGAAATTGGGCACATTTGACCTTCAAAGCAAGAGAAAGAGCACTGTCTACATGAGATCTCGAAAAAAATATTAATCTTTTATATAAAATTCATTTTACGTTTGTTGTTTGATTGTTTGCCACTGACGGAATTTGCCATTGGATGGCACTTAACTCGCACGTCCTTAGGATCCTAAATCCTCCGAAGATTTCGGCCATTACGCCATCGTGCATTCGGTTGCTTTATGATGTTTTAATCCTCTTTTCTGCTAAATTTTTTGAAGTGTTGAGATCCTGTTTTTATTATTTATATTCAGAAAATTCAGCATATGTCTGAAGAGGTTCTTAAAACTTTTGAACTCATATTCGCACCATATGTGCGTTAGGTTCAGACAAGGCCTTTACTTTCATTTTCAGTTTCAATGAAAAACCTCTCCCGCAGCCTCCTGCAGGCAACGAGATTGGTGGAAAAAGCGACGCCATCTTTTGAAGCTAACTGACAGTTGAGGAAAAGAACTTGAAATTTGAGAAAAAGAAAAAATACATTCGGAATATTACAACCATTTATTCGTGGTGCTGCATGCAGGAAATAAATTTAGTCTAAACTTAGCTTACATTATGATATGTTGAAAAGCAAAACTTGGTTTCGCTCTGTTTGACTGCCCGTCTGTATGTCCGACGAAACCTCGAGAATGCTTCAACCAAGAGCTCATAAGCGCTCTTGCTTCAACACTTTCAAATTCTGCTTATGGTATTCGTACGAGTTCCTACCTGAGCTCACCTGTTAAGCTTGACATTGAATTCGGACTAACAGTTACGAGAATATTGAGACCAAACCCTCCCCCTTAAAAATTTTTAATTGGCAATAACAGACATGAAAAAGATCACACTTTCGGAAATAACGAGCCCAAGACGAAAAACACGTACTTTTCGAATTTAAAAGAGAAAAGGCTTGGAGTACGTGCCCGTCATGAAGCTTAGATGAGGCACGCACGGTTCCCTGGAAAAAACGCAAATGAAAAAAAGCGCACACGAAAAAAGCGCACATGAAAAAAGCGTACAAGGAAAAAAAGCGTATAAGAAAAAAAAGCGTATACTGAAAATTGCGCACACTGAAAAATGTCCACATGGAAAAAAAGCCCATGGATAAAAATGCCCACAGTGAAAAATGCGCACACATACAACGCAATGAGCTAAAAGTGAACAGTATTTTACAATAAATTTAATTCAGAAATTTAAATACTTAAATAAAAATTATCCTTAAATAATTTAAATAAAAACTAAATTTAAAAATGCAATAAATATAAAAATAATTATAATGCAATAATTATAAAAATATTTATTTAATTTTACAAAATTTTATTTTTAATTAAAATTTAAAAAAAATCTAATATGTGATTTCATAAGTATATTATAAATTTTATAATAATTATAATACTTTATAGGTTCCACCCGACATCTATATATTGCCAACTTTGTAAACAATTCCCATTTTATTCAAAATTTCATTAAAAATTATTTTGCCTTTACATAAAAGATATACATTGATAACTTCCGTCAGCAAAACCGTATAAAATAATACCAACACGTATAGTTTTTTTTAAAAGAGCTTAAAATTTTTTTCTTGCTATTAATTTTCGTCTATATTCTATTTGAGACATAGTTCATGATTGTAAACCACATCTCAAATGCCGTAATAAATTTTGCTCATAAGTGTTTCAAATATGCTAGTTTCTCAAATATCAATTCTTTATGGGAAAAGTTTATTTTTTTTAACATTCCAGTAATTTTAGATAAATCAACGCAAATTTTAAAGAAATAACCTACTTTATAATCATTATATAGTTTTTTTATTATTTCTTATCAGTTATATCTTTTTTTTTAACCCCAAAGACATTCTAAATGGGATTCTATTGATAAGGTGCGTCACATAAGTATAGGACCACCCATATTTTCCCTTGTCTGCAAGAAACAAAATAAAATAATTAAAACATTGTCACTGTATCAGATTCTCACAACTATTATTTATTGTTTGCAAAGAAAATAATGAAAAACAAACAACAAAAAGAATGAGAATTTATAAAAATAGAAATTAAGCTGTCCCATAAGTATAGGACCAGCATCACTTAATGCTCAATAAATCATCCCTTTTTTCAATATTTTCGAAAATTCGGTTTGGCAGATAATCTGTATTAATTTCTTCTCAGGCATTCAACACAGCATACTTTAATTCTTCTATATTGCGGTACTGTTTACCACCTGCGTAAACAGATCTGGCTAAAGCGCCCCATACATTTTCCACTGGATTGATATCTGGAGATAGGGCAGGCCAGTCCATAATTTGCACCCAATTTGCTAAATTTGCTAATTTACCGCTGTTTGCACGGTGAACTGGGGCATTATCTTGCTGGAAAATCCATCTGGTCCCTCCAATCTTCTCCCCAAACGGTAAAAGATGAATATCAAGCAGATCTTGATAATCTGAAGTCTTCATTCTTCCACTAACAATAGCTAAATTGGTTCTACCATTCCATCCTAAGCCAATCCAGACCATAAGTGATCCTCCTCCCTGTTGCCATATGATATACATTTCTTCTGAACTCCTGATGTCATGCCAGTAATATTGCCAGCCGTCTGGCCCATCTAAATTTAATTTTTCCTCCCCTCTCTTCCAATCTTCTGTCCAGAACATCACTGACCAACCGTTTCTGCTTGTAGTGCTGTTGGAGTGCAGGTTGCTGTTTTCTTTTCGTGTACACAATTGATGTTCCCTCCGTTGCACAGTTGATTTTGATACTGGAACATCTTCAGAATTGGCCACCGCAAGCAAAGATGTTGTGGGGTCTTTCATTTTTTTAATAATCGCCCTTTTTTGTCGATTAGTCGTCTTCTGAGATCTCTCAGGTCTCTTTTTCTGCCATACTGAGCACCAGCTTTCAAATAATTAAGTACAGCTTTATGTGACCGACTTATAGCCTTTCCTATACCTCGTTCATTCACTCCAGAAGCTTTAAAAGCATCAATTTGACCCCTTTCATAGTCTGACAAGATGGTGTTACGAGGCATAAAATTTCTTCATTTCGTTTTGTCACTATATGAGATGGCTGTATTTTTGGCATAACAGGAACTATGCCACAGCCTTTTTGATGATGCCTCTAACTCGGAAACTCCTGGTTGGAATTCGATCAAATAACAGCTTTATGTACCCTGTTATTTCTCCAAGTTTCATTAATCTAGGCTTTACAGAACCTGAGTTATTAATTTGTTGATCTTGGTGGCAGCATTTTTATTTCTGTTCATATCTTAATTATCGTTCAAATTTGGACCCATGTTAATACCAACTTTTTTGCTTAGAATCATCCATACTACCTCCCCTCCAAATTTGTAACAGCAGATACACCCTGCATATTTATAATAGTGATAACTGGGTTCAATTGCAACAAAGTAGTTTTATTTTAATACGCGTTTCGGCTTTTAAACCATCGTCAGTTATGTTTCAAGATTTAAAAGATTTTGAGCAACTTATGTTTCATATTTTGAGCAACATGGAGGGTGGGCTAGGCTCCACATCATTTCCAGTTGGTGAAGGTGTTAATTGGGTCCACATGGGCACTACTTCACTCCAGTTGATCTCGAGAGAGACTACTGTTGAAGAGTACATTCCGAACAACAAAAAATTGGAGGCGGGGAAAAAACTTCGAATACATATCAGTGAATGTTATAAACACGATTAAATATACAAACAAATTAAAAAATAAATTTAAACAACAAATTATTTGGCTGCAAAATAAAATAATGTACTATTATTATTGGCTATACATGTATGTAAGAATGAACGGATATTTATAAGAGAAAAGGACGAGACACAAAAACCCTGAATACAATAAATAATAGTTATTAAATAAAAAATACAAAATAAATAATAATTGACAAAATAATTAATAAATAATAAATAAAATCAAAATAAAACTAGAAATATAAAATAAAATAAAAAGCTGATGTTTCGGATAGAGACTATCCATCATCAAAGCAAAAAGGATAATTCTCTAAAGGCAATTAGAATATTAGAGGATTATCCATAACTTCAGGATGTAAGAATGTGTTATGAAAGGGCTCTAATATAAATAGATGTTTTAATATAAAAAATTTTAAGTTAAAATTTATAATATACTTTTGATATCACATATTAGATTTTTATCTAATTTTAATTAAAAATAAAATTTTGTAAAATTAAATAAATATTTTTATAATTATTGCATTATAATTATTTTTTTATTTCTTGCATTTTTAAATTTAGTTTTTATTTACATTATTTAAGGATACTTTTTATTTAAGTATTTAAATTTCTGAATTAAATTTATTGTAAAATACTGTTCACTTTTAGCTCATTGCTTTGTATGCGTGCGCATTTTTCACTGTGGGCATTTTTATCCATGGGCTTTTTTCCATGTGGGCATTATTCAGTGTGCGCAAATGAAAAAAGCGCACATGAAAAAAGCGTACACTGAAAATTGCGCACACTGAAAAATGCCCACATGGAAAAAAGCCCATGGATAAAAATGCCCACAGTGAAAAATGCGCACACATTTCTTATTGCAGTGCTGTTAGTACTAAACTAAAATGTGGAAAATGTTAGGGCGATTGAAACAAATGGTTAAATAACGTTAAATTGGAAAATAGGCAACAGCTAAAAAAGGCTAGACCAAATGAAAAATATGGCTAAAAACTGTTAGGCCTATTGTTAAAAAGGGCTGAAAAATATTACGCCTATTGTAAAAAGGGCTAATAAATGAAAGGCATAAAGGATAAAAGGGCTGATTAACGCTGGGCCGAATTTTAAAAAAAATGGCTAAAAATGTTAGGCCTATTGTTAAATAGGGCTGAAAAATGTTAGGCCTAATGTTAAAAAGGGCTGAAAAATGTTAGGGCTATTGTTAAATAAACGCTGGCTGAAAAAAGTTAGGCCTACAGTAGCAAAAGGCTAATAAATATTAGGCCTAAAATGAAAAATGGGTAACAAATATAAGGCCTGTTGAAAAAAATGGCTAATGAATGCTCGGCCTTTTGGAAAAAATGGCCTAAAAAAGAAACTTTTTTAATGTGTTCATTTTCACTGAATGTTCACATTCAGAAATTGCCTAATTTCATCAAAAAGGAGCCCGAGCAACGCCGGGTAAAACAGCTAGTTACCTATAAATTACACTCATCAAATCTCGCCTACCTGGTAGCTTTGAGATATCTGCCATGTTACCAGACTGTTTGGACACCCTGTATACTGCTCTGACTGCGTCTGCTTTTGCCTCCCATCGAGTATCACACATCTGTTTAAATGTAATATTTAAATGCTTGTTTATAATTTTCCACCATCGGCCTCGGTGGCTCAGTGGTTTCGTGATCGCCTCTGTTGCCCGAGGACGCGGGTTCGATCCTGGCCGAGGACGACGAGGATATTTTCAGGGGGAAAATCCTGAGATCACGCACTTCCTTCGGAAGAGAAGTAGTCCCGTGTAGTCGTTTTCCGGCTACACGTTAAAGAACCCTTGCGAGGCAAAATTTGCGGCCCCTATAACGCCGTCCTGAAATGACTATAGCAGTTGAAATTGTCGAAATTGATCCCCATTGCTTCCCTACGGAACGCATAGAGGATCGAGTTCACTGCAAGCGCGGGTTAGAGGGAATCTATGTTAATCAACACTGACACCCTTGAGGAACGTAACATTTCTCCGCGGGTGTACCACATGTTCAGATACACGACCATTCATGTACTGTACAGAATTTGATGCCATTAGGAACCGCACAGGAGTGTTAGAATGTGTTCGCCGTTCGTTTCAGAGACGTCTGCACGCCTGTGTTGAAGCACATGGACGTCAATCCATTTGGATACTGTAATACGAGGCGTATCCGGAAAGTAAGTACCGTTTTGGAAAAAAACCCGCATAAAAACATTTTTTTTCTATACAAAAATTATTTTTACATGAAAGAGCATTTCTAAAATTACATTTCTACATAGTTGTCACCGTTGTTCATACATTTGTCGTAGCGGGAAACCAACTTTTCTATATCTCTTCATAGAAAGATGCCGTTAGTGAAGACAGCCACTGGTGAACACCGTTTTTTACGTCATCATCGCCTCAAAGCACCTTCCTCCAAAATCACGCTTCAATTTCAAGAACAAGTGGTAATCAGAAGGTGCGCGATCGGTGCTGTACGGTGGGTGATCGAACTGCTCCCAACCGAATTCTTGAATAAGTTTTTGAGTGACACCAGTAGAATGGGAACGTGCATTGTCATGAAGCAACACAATGTCTTGACTGAGCATTCCACTTGTTTTTGAAATTGAAGCGTGATTTTGGAGGAAGGCGCTTTGACAGCGATGACGACGTAAGAAACGGTGTTCAGAAGTGGCTGTCTTCACTGGCGGCATCTTTCAATGAAGAGGGCATAGAAAAGTTTGTTTCCCGCTACGACAAATGTCTGAACAACGGTGGCAATTATGTAGAAAAATAGTTTAAGAAATGCTCTTTCATGTAAAAATAAATTTTGTTTTGAAAAAAATGTTTGTGTTTTTTTTTTCCAAAAAGGTACTTACTTTCAGGATACGCCTCGTATGTTGCTGCTTTTATATCGTCTTTATCATAGTCCATGATCATTTCGTGATCCCCTCACTCGTGGGGTCCAGGTGTATTGCACCTGCTGTACCCCCCAAATGGCCGGCCCTGCTTATTATTGGTAGAAATACGATTAACAAAGGACGACTTATGATGATGTAACAATATGACGTTTCAATGCCGAGGCTTTCTTTATAGGAGGCGTTGCCCTGACCCGAAAAAGTCATTTGACCATCATAGTCGAAACAACAGTGCAACGTTCATTGTTTCCATCTTGTATTTTAACAATTAGTATTTTTTCGTTTGTTGAAAACAATGATGAAAGTTACATTGTTGTTTGGACTAAGATAGTCAGGTGACTTTTCCGCTCCCAGGCCTCGTTATCTCGGTGGTCTCGACACTGTATACATATTAAACTTAAATTACAAATTACTCACGAATAATTGAATGACTGAAACTAACGATTGAGACATACATTGTCTTCGGTAGGGAAAGTTTCAAAGCTGTAGGTTGTTAGGAAGTGAGCGAAATATTGATTACAAAATTTGCGCACAAACACACAAACAAGTGGAGTGTGTAAAAGTGTTAAATAAAAGTGTGTAAAAAACGATCCATTTTTATCAGGATGCAGTCCTTAATATTCTTGATAATAATAAAAAAATAATAATAATAAAGGGAAAAGAAAAGGAGAGGTTAATAGAAAAATGGGCTGGGTTAAAAACCTTAGCAAAGTGGTGATAAGCCTCCATTTAAAATCTAATTTTAAAAAATTTCAAATCTAAAAATCTCTAAATGAACTTTGACTTACGAGCATTATGAAGGTTCCGAGGAACTCAGCCATTGACTCTCGGACCACATCATTCTTAATTCTTAGCCGCTGTAGAAATTTGTCCATTGCTAGTCCCTTGAAAATGAGAAATTCGAGAGAAAAGAAGACTAATCAGGAAAACAATATTTAAAGATTACATTACTTAACAATAATGCCGTAGTCTACGATTGTTATTGATACTGAACATTCAGTCAGTCCGCAGCTCACATCTCCCAATACTGAACATTCAAAACGAACTGGAATGAAAATCAAAAGAAACAACAAGAATAAAATGTAATTTTTTAAATGAAAATACATCATAATTAAATAAACCAAATTATATATTTTTTCATTTAATATTAAACATGCCGCCATACATTTACCCTTTATTTTTAAATTGTATAAATTCCTATTTAAATGAGAAACAACAAAAATTATTGTTTACTTTAGTGCATCTTTTAAAGTAAAGGTTCAAACTTAAAAAGTTGTTTTTTTGAATATTTTTTATTTTATTCTTCTTATTTTTATTTAAAAAATATAACATGGTTTACGTGATAACTAGGTAAACGTATGTCACACTTTAAACTGCCGAAATATTTGTAAGATTTCCATAGCACTAACGCTGACTAGTGCCTATTACAGCGCTAACTACTGCCATCTATGGGTGCAGTAAGAAAGTATGACATCATCGTGGCTCAAATCTCCAGATGACAGATTTTGTTCTGCATGGTCAAGTTTCATTTGTTTGAAGTTAATTTTCTTAGCTAAGTTTCTGATATATTTTTATTAGTGGTAAAACTCTGCATGATAATGCATTTCTGGTGTGATAATATCAATTACTGGAACTTTTAATTTTTTCAGTGTCAAACACTGGATCATTAGAGCATCGGTTCTCAATCCTTTTGACTCGCAATGGTCTGGATGGTGTAACAAAGGATTGGGATACAGTTGATAACTATGATTTCATATTGTTTTATCATTTTTGAAATGTGAAAAAAAAAAATTCTTGGATACATTGGTAATACATGTAATATTATTAATGCATGCATAAGTACAATGAAATCTAATCGTATAATAATAAATATTTATGAATAAAGCAATTTAAAAATTAATTATCAAATGGTAATAAATAAAGAAATTAAACTGGAGATAACTCCAAACATCACGTAAATGAAAATGGAAAAATTCTCTGACCTGGATTCGAACCAGGAACCTCGACTGTCATGGTCTACACCTCTACCAATTGGGCTTTCCATCTTGACAACTTGGTTGTCTTTAAGACTCTTAGTGACAGCATGACTGTACAAGGGTCTGCGATACCCCAATTGGTAGTCGAGCTTCCTGGTTCGAATCCAGGTCGCAGAATTTTTTCCATCCATTTTCTAGTTAATATCATTTATCAAATGGTAAATACAAAATTTGTCAAAGTAGGGACTAATGAACGAAGGGCCAAGAAAAGAAATCTATTCGAGAGCCGAAGCTCATATTGGATATGCTGTAAATAAAAGATAAGAACAAAATCTTATAAACATTCCAAGGACGAGCTTTAGCAGTGAAGGAGAAATACATTTGTACATTTATTAAAAACATTAATTCACCCTCCCCCCGAGTAGGGTAAGGCAAGTAGCCAATCCTGAAGTCATCTATTTTTACCCCTTCATCTACACTTTTTACCTCTCCCCAAGTTTTTTAATCAAAAATTAATTTTCTCGAACGTAATATGTAGAAAATGTAAAAAAGGTCGTTATTTCTTTCCTTTCTCATTATTTCCTAACGCATGATATATCACAAGCCATATGTTGGCATAGTTCTATAGACCACGTGACCACCACCCCCGCAAATCCGACTCCAATGGAACACCTGGGCCTAAACTTCATAATAATGTAGATCTTGCCGTTCTTTTAAAATTTATTTCTAGCGGGTCGTACTTATTAAGCGCAGAAGAGTCTATTTATGTGAGCCTCGTGTTATCGTATATTGCCAAAAACGTTGCCCACATTTTTATATGTAGCTACTATTTTAAAAATCTGAAAACTTATACATTCCTTTTCTAATAAGGAACTCTTTCCCTCGCTAAAAAAAAAATCTTTTTTCACGTTGATTTCCTCACCACCTAGTGTTGATCTATAAAATGCCGGAAATCACTCGTTGCTATGGAAATCCCACGCTTACGCGGGTGCAATCAATTTAAAATGAAAAACCAGAGGAAATATTCAAAAAATACCGGGTTTTTTCGGTACATATCAGTATTAAAGTGGTATTTTTTAAATTTTCTGAAATATTTACATTTTCTTTTTTTTAATCAAGAGACGAACAATGAAGTTATATATATCATCTTTTTTACGAAATCGTATCTATGACAGTTTTTTGGATGCGACATGCGAATTTTTATGTTAATTTATGAAAACCAAAAAAAAAAAAAAAATCCGGTAAAAATCCGGAAAACATAAAATACTGGAAACGTTAAATGCCATCATCGTATCAAATTATATTCATCTAGACCTATTTTCTCGCAAAATACTGGAAAAACTGCGAGAAATCGCACATTTTTAGGGAGGGCAGTAGGAGCGCAAAATGGTAAAAAATGAAAAAAAGCAGAAATTGTTTTTTTGCAAATTTTGTGAACGATTCTTGGTCCAAATATCTTAGTCGTACGTGAATTTGCCACATAGTGGGGTTGACCGGCGCTAACGTCAAAATTAGACCTATTTTGAGGTGTTTTTTTTTGGATTTCTGCTCCTCTAAATATCGAATTTCAAAAGCCAATGAATGCTCCCTTTTTATATACGTCTTTTACAGCCTCGTGCGCAATTTTGAAGCTCACTGCATTTTCAAGCTCACGTTAGAGCTAGGCGGCAAAAACACAAAACGGGTGGGCCAATCTTTGGACCCATGCCCCCCCCCCCCCTCACAAACCTAAATTCGAAAAGCCAGAAAATGTTTTGCTTTTTTTTGGAAATATCCCCGAGAAGCTTCCCTGCGAGTTTCGTTGCTTTATCTTTATACCCCGCGAATTTGCATCAAAAAATCAGAAAATTTTGGGAAACGCCTGCGAAAAACGAATTTTTTTCAGTTTTGCACGCTTAAAATTCGAATATCGAAAAGCGGG